>PITA01016799.1:0-45362 GCA_004023965.1 Spilogale gracilis
CCGCAGGGTTGGGGTTAGGGTCAGGGTTAGGGTCAGGGGGGGAGCTGACGAGCCGCGGCCGCAGGGCTACATCAGGCAGTGTCGCCAGCGCGCCGACATGTTCAGCGAGGAGCAGCTGCGCACCATCTTCGGGAACATCGAGGACATCTACCGCTGCCAGAAGGCCTTTGTGAAGGCGCTGGAGCAGAGGTTCAATCGGGAGCGCCCCCACCTCAGCGAGCTGGGCGCCTGCTTCCTGGAGCACGTGAGCACAGCCCGCCCCTGACCCCTGCTCCCCGGGACCCACAGGCGGGCCTCCTGCCCTGCGCACCTGTGCTGGGATGACACCCCACTCAGCGCACACACACCCTGGACCCCCAGCAAAACGCCTCCCTTTACCCTTTTCTCCCACGCCTGCCTCCTCTCGGACGCAGACCCTGCGGGCTGAAGCGCAGGCAATCTGCTGCTCTTTCCCAGAAGCTTCCCCGCCGCACACCCTTGGGCCCCGCTGCCCTCTCGCTCCCTCCTGTGTCTCCTCCCCTCCTGTCTCTCCCTGTTCGGAGGCAGACCAAGTCAGAGAAGGCTCACTGGAGCAGGGCTGCCTGGGCATCCGCGTGGGCTAGAGTAAGGACAGGCAGAAGTGGCTGGGCCACCTGTTGAGCAGCCGCAGACCTCTTCACAGCAGACCCTGGACGTCCGGGCACAGCGAGGGCACTAATCTGTGGGATGTACAGTGCTTCCTTCCACTCCAAATGCCAACTGGCGTTCACCATGGCTCCTTGGCCTGGTCTGGACTAGATGGACTTCTCCTGGCCTTGCCTCGTAAGGAAGGCACTTGTTCCTACCCCTCTCCTAAGGCAGTCATGTAGGCTTGAGCAGAGGATGGCAATGCCAGGCCACGAAGGATAATGCGTGTTCCTTCCTGGCACCTCACTCCAGTGGCAGGAGGAGAACTGAAAAGGGAGACCTTAGACTCCCCATGCAGGGACTGGTGGTGGGTCAGAGTACCTGAGTAAGTATGGGATTGCAGCCAGTTACTCAATGGGCAGAGTTGTGGGGGGCAGGCACTCTGCTGATATTACCTAGTGTGACCAACCCTGCGACCTGCCAGCCAGCCAATTGCTGTTCCTCTCCTCTCCCACCTAAGTCCATGAAGTCCTAGTCTATAGGGCACACCCAGTTTTTCTCTGGCTCTAGGGAGATGGAACGTTACCAAAAAAATGGGGGGGCGCTCGGTGGCGCAGTTGGTTAAGTCACTGCCTTCAGGTGAGGTCATGGTCCTGGGGTTCGAGGATCGAGTCCTGCATCGGGCTCTCAGCTCAGAGGGGAGTCTGCTTCTCCCTCTGACCTTCTCTCCTCTCATGCTTGCTCTCTCTCAAATAAATTAAAAAAAAAAGAATCTTAAAAAAAAAAAGTCCCTGTGAGTCTTCTGTACAATATGCACACAATGTGGATGTATTCGTCACATTGTGTTGAACAAAGTGGCAGTCGGTCTTTCAGATATGAAGCCAGAGCTTTGTGAGAGAGAAGCGAGACCCTGGGCTGAGCATGGAGACAATCCAGGGGACGCAGCTATAGGCCCTGACGTCCATTTCATCTCTCTTAAGCTCTTTCTCCTCTCCCTTTTTCCTTCTTTAGTCTCTCTCTCCCTCTCTGCCTGTGCCTCCCCGCTCTCTCCCTCCCCTTCTCTCTCTGGGTCTTGGCCTTGATAACGCTTCCTTATTAGCATCATCGATTTCATCCAAAAACCCAGCCACACAGTCAGAATATCTGCTGCGGGCCCTGCTGAGAAAGCCGGGTGGGGACAGGCACACAGATGCCCGAGTTTTCAGATTGCCCACATCCTGTGCCCGGTGGAGTAGGTAGATAGAGCCGAGCCCTCGGAGCCCAGGTCCTGAAGGCAGTGCAGAGGCTCCCTCCTGATGTTGTGCCTGAGTCGTCTGGGTGGCCTGGGGGACAGGGGATCACCATCCTAACCTCCGGCTGTGCCCCCAGCAAGCGGACTTCCAGATCTACTCAGAGTACTGCAACAACCACCCCAACGCCTGTGTGGAGCTGTCCCGCCTCGCCAAGCTCAGCAAGTACGTGTACTTCTTTGAGGCCTGCCGGCTGCTGCAGAAGATGATAGACATCTCGCTGGACGGCTTCCTGCTGACACCAGTGCAGAAGATCTGCAAGTACCCCCTGCAGCTGGCCGAGCTGCTCAAGTACACCCCGCCCCAGCACAGGTAGGAGGCCACTGGCGAGGGAAGGCCACTCGGGGCTCCTCCTGCCCCAGGGGCACTTGGCGGAACACGGTAGATGGCCCGCGGTAAAACAGTCCCTGCTGGCACCTGCTGTCCCTGTAATGAGGGAAGAGGGCAGAAATGGGGCCCGTAGTTCTGCTGGCCCAGCCAGCTGTGTGTCAACAAGTGAAGAACGGGCCAAGGGCAGAGCCCCCGAGGGAAGCAGCTCCACGGGGCGCCTCCGTTCTCTGCAGTGCAGGCTGGTTCCATCTCTCTTCTGCCCCAGGGATTTCAAGGATGTGGAAGCAGCCTTACAGGCCATGAAGAATGTGGCCCGGCTCATCAATGAACGGAAGCGAAGGCTCGAAAACATCGACAAGATTGCTCAGTGGCAGAGCTCCATAGAGGAGTGGGAGGTGAGGGTCCCGCACTCCAGAGAATACCATGGGGCTCTGCCTCTGAAAGACCTAGGAGGGAGCTGAAGCAGGGAGCCGTGGTCTTGGGAGCTGAGGAGCAGGAACTATGGTAGGAAACCCGGTCCTCTGTCCGGCCAGACCACCCAGCACGGAGCTTGAAGGCCTGGCGGGCCCCCTCCCACTCAAGAGCATAAGGCACGTGTGAGACAGGGTGTCGCTCCCGGTGCAGCTGGCCAGCCCCACGTTCTGGTGACTGTTGGACTGCCCCCAGCAGAAGAGTTCAGGCCTGCCACAGCACGACCAAGGGCCGATGGCCGTGGGTCAGAGCCTCCCGGTCCCACTCTTCTGGCTCCCACAGAGCCCTTGTATCTGCCGGTCTTGCCTTCTAAAGCACTCTAAACCGGAGTCTTGCACTACTGGGGACATTCCCGTCCTCGGGAGGCCTTCCTGTCCTGTTTTCTCACCTCCATCCATTAGCCACAAAATGTATGAAACTACAGATTCTTGGGCCCCGTCGCAGAACAGGGACTCAGAATCCCTGGGATGGGGCTGGGCAGCGTGGTCTTTGTCTCGCTCGGGGTTTATTTTCCTGGAGGCTGGTTCTGAGGCCCAGCCCTGCGTAAGGACCCATATGAATTCACTTATCTCAAACTGAACAGCTGCCCAAAACTCCTGGCTGTGGTTTGCATTTCCCAGGAAGGATGGGAAGGGGGCGAGGCTTAGCCTGAAAGTTTGAAGTCTGATGATGGTGCTTCAGGTACTAATTGTACTTGGCTGAGAAAACCGCCTTAGCCCCTAAAAGACAAGGTTCACTGACTGCTAGCCAGGTCTGATTATTCTCCGGCTCAGCACTGATCAGGGTATCACGGGAGCCACGCCACATAAGTAACTGCGTATGTTCTGTAGTCATCTTAAAACAGAAAAAAACATGGTAAAATTCACTTTAATAACATTTTATTTAACTCAGTATATCCAAAGTATCATTTCAGTGTGTACTCAACATAAAATCATTAGTGAAATATTTCACATTCTCTATTGTCTTCAAAATCAGTGTTACTTTACTCACATGACACCTCGGCAGGGATTAGCTACATTTCAAGTACACGTGGCCACTGGCTGCCATGGGGCCCCGTTTTGCAGAGACAACCAACTTGTCAGTCACACAGCCTTTCCACTCCCCATCCCCCCAGCGGCCCCAGCACTTTCCTCCCTCGGTGGGGGCCGCAGGCAGGCCAGGCTGGCGAGGAGCCTGCGAGGAGCCTGCCCGAGCCACGACAGAGGCAGGAGGCCGTGCCCAGTGGAGAGGGCTTCCCTCATTGGGTGCACTCAGCTCACAGCTCTCCTTGGGGCCCCCAGGGGGAAGATCTCCTGGTCCGGAGCTCAGAACTCATCTACTCGGGGGAGCTGACGCGTGTTACACAGCCACAAGCTAAGAGCCAGCAGAGGATGTTTTTTCTCTTTGACCACCAACTCATCTACTGCAAGAAGGTACCAGAGCTGCTGCGCCCTGCGGGACGAGCCGAGCCGTTCAGAGCAGGAGTGGGGGGGGGGCGTGAAGCTGAAGGCTGGGAGCAGCTGCCAAAGGGAAGGAGCCACACACAGGCCCCTCCTTTTCTTGGGGAGCTTCAGTGGAGCAGGTCCTTCCCTGGCCAGGCTTCTCGGGCTGGGAGGAGCGTGATTCTCTGCAGAAGGAGCCAAGGGGCCCGAGGACCACTGTGGTGGCCCTCAGTCTAACCGGTGTTGTTGAGAGTTGCTGAGGCAGGCCCTGCTCTTCTGTCCCTGCAGACCTCAGCCCTGGGGTCCTTGCTTCTACTGCTCTCAATACACGGCCCAAGTGGCCCTGTCTGGGAAGACCGCCTGGTCCCTGGCCCCGGGCCCAGCTTGGTAGGCCTGGTGCTCTTTCTCTGTCACGCACGATGAGCCCTGGGCCACTGTTCCCATGACTGCCTCCCCCTGAGACTCTGGGCACCCCGTCGGTCACTGTTCACTGAAGGACCGAGGCCCCTCCGTCATGGGTCCGGCACACAGCCGTGAGCCCGAGTTCACCATCGGCTGGGCAAGCGGGTGAGCAGCCCACTGGCCCTTCCAGGCGCAGGGTGCAGGGTGCAGGGCGCAGGGCGAGGCACAAACATGGTCAGCAGTGGCCGAGGGCCCGGGAGGCCCGACGAGAGCTCACAGAGTCTCTGGCAGGACCTTCTTCGCCGGGATGTTCTGTGCTACAAGGGCCGTGTGGACATGGACGGGTCGGAGCTGGTGGATCTGGAGGACGGAAAGGACAAAGACCTCCACCTGAGTGTCAAGCATGCCTTCCGGCTGCTCTGCGGCACCACGGGAGAGAGTCACTTGCTGTGTGCCAGGAAGCCTGAGCAGAAACAGCGCTGGCTCAAGGCCTTCGCCACGGAGAGGGAGCAGGTGCGGCTGGACCAGGAGACAGGTGCGAGACGCCATCATGCCCTGCTCCACTGTGAGGGCCCACCCGGCCCTCCTAACCCTTGAATGCAAGGTCAGGAGAACTTTGACATTGTGAGACAGCATGTCCCACAGCCCAAGGACCTCAGGGTTTGGCGGGCTCCAGGGCACCTCTTCATTTCAGCCCCGGGGCATGGGTCTCCTGGCCTCTTGGGGGTTTGCTTTCAAAACACTCATATATGCACGCACACCTCGTAAGGAGCCCTCTGCTCAGTCGTGGAGACCTGGCGAGGCCCCTTCCCAGCACAGACCATTCAAGTAGGACGTGGGCACTGGCTTTATGAAGACTCCCCAACTCCAGCTTAAGCAAGCCACCTCCCCCACTGCATTCCTCTCCTCTCCATGGGCCCCTGGGCATCACGCTCAGAGTGATCACGTTGGCTCTTGGTCTGGGAAAGCCATAATGGAGAGAAAAGACACCAGATACTGGATACACCAGGGATTGGGTCAGGGTGAGAGATGGGATAGGGCAAGGTGTGGGGAGGGCCCTTGCGCATCTCCTCTGCCTGGCTGGCCGAGCAGGATGCTGAACATCTGCAGCCCGATGGGACCCCAGACGCTGTGACAGGTGCAGGACCACAGAGGACCACACAGGTGCCAGGAGGCAGAGGATAAGAGGAGTATTGGCTGGGGAAGTGGGAAGGCAGCCAGGTCCTCAAAGCAAGCAGAGGTCTCATTTGTGGTCCTCCCTCCCAGGCTTCTCCATCACCGAGCTGCAGAGAAAGCAGGCCATGCTGAACGCCAGCAAGCAGCAGGCCACTGGGAAGCCCAAAGGTAAGCGGATGGCACCCTAACTCCTTCTACAGCAGCCTGACCCTACCCATTGTCACACTCTGCTCTAACCCTCCAGAGCAAAGCCAGCTAGCACCTGGGGTCCATCTGCTGCCCATTGCCCTTTGCAGGTATTTGTTCCCAAAGAGTGGTATTTAGAGGCCACTGATAACAAAGCTTTAGTCCATGTGCAGTGGTTTCTGCTCTCCGTTCCCTTGGGTACCCCAGAGCAGTAGCATCAGACAGTGCACCAGGAGGCAGGATTCCTGGTAAGGAGCTCCTGTCCCCATTCCGACAGAGATGTTAAATGCCTGGCATGGAGCCTGTTCTAGGGAGGAGCTCCGGGGCCCCACACCCTCTCTGCAGGCCGGAGAAGGCCCAGGCCACCTGGTGCGCTGGGGCCCAGGGGAAGGAAGTTCCCTTATGCGGACGGGCCCCACTCTACCCCCTACAAAGCAGAGGCTGCTGCTCTGCCCCGTGCCACTCCCTCGGCGCCTGTGACGCCTGCTTTCTTGTGCCCAGCCCTCAGCCGGCCCTACTACCTGGCCCGCCAGAAGCACCCGGCACTACCCGCCAGCCGGCCCCAGCAACAGGGCTTGGGACTGGCAGAGCCCAAACGGAAGCCGTCCACCTTCTGGCACAGCATCAGCCGGCTGGCCCCCTTCCGCAAGTGAGCCAGCTCCCCGTGGGACAGCGCCGCCTGGACCTCCCCGCCAGGGGCCTCCAGCTCTCCCCGGGGCCCACTGCACGCTCCAGGCTGAGGGGCTGTGTGCACCTCATTCGTGGGTCTTCCCCACTATTGGTGCACTGAAGACACAAGCTGGAGGGGTCGGGGCCCAGAGCAGTGAGCCTCCTGGGAGCCGCAGCCGAGCCACCGGTCAGACCCGTGTGTGCGACAAGACTGGCTGCTCTGAACCCTCTTGTCGGGACATCTGATCATCCCTCCTCGTTTCCTGGGGACAGGAGAGCACTGGGCTCGCTGCCCCTCAGGCCCCCAGTCCCCAGCTGATGGTGCCAGGCAGCTGCATCCTTGGAGGGTGGGATCAGAATCCTGTGCACAAAAACGTCCGGCCCAGAGCCCACTCATTCTTGCCCCCCAGCCCCTCTCGACACTCCTGGCTGCTGGCTGCCCTCACTTGTGATGTGTTTGTAGTGGAGAGAAAACAAAACCGTAGTCACTGCATACTCGTCAAGGATTAGGACCAGCCCACGTGTAGCTGTGGGCTCACTCCAACACCCGATCTTTTTTTTTGGCTTGTGCTGTTTTTCTAACAATGGGGAGGAAGAATTGTTATTAGTGACACGGAAAGACTGCCTTATCCTGAGTGGGCGTGAGAAGCCATAACGACTGAATTCTGTGGCCCAGCACCCAGGACTGGCCCACCCACCCAGACGCCAGTGGGCATGTGAGCTGGAGGGAAGCCCATGTCCTGCGGAGAAGGACGTGAGGACAGCCGGGACCTGCCCGTGGGTAACACTGAGCTTTCCCTCTGGCCCACGGGAATTCAGCGGCATGTACAGTAAGTCACTCTTGCACTACACCTTCTCCAAGCCAGAAACCACATTTAATTTCATAAAGAAACTTATGAAAAATAACTTGCTAGCCCTTGTCTATTTGTGTCTGTGTATTTTCTTCTTTGCACGCCCCATCCCTCCTGTACCTCTTATACCTGTCTGTGCCCTGGGTCTTTCCTTCAATAGGAAGGATGAGCCCCACCATCACCCAGTGTGGTGGGAGCTCGTTCTTCTGCAGGCCGTGCCCTCCGAGCTTTGATGGACAGAAGCAAAGGTGATGGGGGAAGTACTTCAGGGGCTCAGAAGGAGCTGGGAGGACAGTGCGGGGCCTGGGAGCTGGCCTGCTGTGGGATACCGCAGGCTATTTGGACCTGAAGTCTCTCTGTGGCTGCTCCCAGAGTCAATGTTTAGCTAAAGTCAGCAAATGTCAACTTGGAGAACAGAAGTGTACAACGTTCTGGGTCTTAGTACCCTCCTCAGTAAAATGGAGACAGAATATGCGTCCTCCCAGGAGGACCCAGGCCACAGGGCCAGCTTTCTTTCCTCCCCTTCCCCTGGGTGAAACAGTCCACACAACCTGCATCCTCCACATACCTTTACACACTGTGGTGTCAGTGCCATGCAGCTCACCAGGGCTGAGCACCACAACGCACTCTGCCCCCAAGCCCTGGACTTCCTAACTGGACCGGCTACATCACCTCCCGGTCAGGCCATACCACCTCAAAATAAAACCGACAGGGAAAAAAATAAAAATCACAATATGCAACACAAGTCAATCTTTATTGAAAACTGCAGTATTAATACATAACAATTCTTGTTACAATAAACGTGCTTTTAAGAATTTTAAATCTGAGCTCATCTACTCATCAGATTGCATAAAAAATTAAAATAGTATGAATTTACACATAATGGAACTGGCTCAGGATGGATGTTCCATTCCTTTGTATTGATTGACACCGTAAGTTCAATGCAGAGGTGAGGGATGCCTTTAACACTGGAAGACAATGCTGACTTAAGCTTAAAAAAGTACCAAGAGAATGGTCTAAAAAAACAGTATTTAAAAATCACTAAAAAAAAAAACAAAAACAACAACCAAGAACCATTTCCTAGTCAGTCCCAACCATGTGGCCCCGCGGGGCCTCTCCTCCGTCCCCACAGCAAGCTGCCAGAAGCGCAGCAGGGCCCAACTACTGTACTGACCACCAGTCTGCACGAGGACCCGCGGGGCACTGACAAGGCTCAGCAGGCCCAAAGGAGACCCCCAGGACCCCTGTCATCTCTGACCCACCAACCCTGGAGCACAGATCTGAAGAACCTGCAGCTTCCTGAACACACACCTGTCTCTCCTGCCCCAAGTAAGTAAACTTTAGTCCTGGGGATTCAAATAAGGTAACCCTAGGGTTTTCTGTTCTTCAAATGAATGGGGGGGGGGCTTATGCGGGAAGAGGGAGACAAATACTCTGAAACATGTAAGATCAACTTTGCAACTTTCTACCCGAAAAGATCAGACCCTCCTCTACAACAGTCATCTGCAAGTCCGTTCAAAAAAGTCGGATGCACGTTCGGAAAGCTCAGGCTGAGTAATGAAGAACTCGGGGAAAAAACACAAACATCTGAGATGTGTTGGAAAGAGAAAAGTAGTCTGCCCTCCCCCCGAGCCAACCACACACTCCTCCGTAGAGACACCCCCCCTTAGAAAGCACCAGAGAGAAGAACCAGAAGCTGCCCCCCACCCTCAACGCCATTCACCCTTAAAACTGCCCGTAACTCTGCTGAGGGGTCAGACAGGCAGCCCGTCCTGTCTGGGCAAAACCCAGGTCAGCAATGACTGAGGGATCCAGCCATTAGCTGCCAGGAAGGGAGAACGTGGCCCCACTGGTCAGAGAAATACTGTTTCTAACTGTACAAGGACTGGTGAAGAAGTATGGACTTCCTTTCTGAAGTCGGCCCGATACTAACACGGCTGGTGTGTGCCACTCTTCACGGGAACCCAGGTGCCAGACTAGCGGCATACCCAAAGTGCCTGGAGAATGTACTTCCTCTCCTTACTCAAGTGCTGGTGCCACCAGATGGAGCAAGGCACTGCATGCCCACCGTGGGAGGGGCAAGGTGCTCACCAACCAGGTGCCCAGCCCAAGGCTCAAGACCTCCCTCATCTCCTGTAAATACGACATTTGCATAGCACTCAAGAAACAGATTCACAGGATAGCAACTGGTAGGCCTAATAACCATACCAACAAGAATGTTCTGAAAAGACTTAACATGAGACATAAAAGGTTGTGGACGCCTCTGTACCTATCACTATGAATGGCCCAGCCCTGAGGTTGGCCTCATTTCACAGAGGCAGCAAGCTAATGGGACCAACACTCAAGTCACCTTGGCCCAGATCTAAACAAGATTTCCACAAGCAAAAATAAAAAAGACCTCCTATACCTTAGCAGAGAGGCTATAGAACAATTTTTTTTTAAGACCCATGATGACGTTCATGTTTAGAGGAATTAGGTCCTTCGCTTGCCTATCTCCACTTCTAAAAGAACCATAATTCAGCTCAAAGACTCTCAAATTAGGAATGTCACACACAAAAAGAAAGGCAAAGTTTCTCTGAATGTTCCACTATTATGCTTGGGATATCAAATTATGCAACTCTTTAACAGAAGCCTATTCCTTCATTAATTTTACTGGAATTAAATGCTATTAAAATTACAACCTATGATAGCTTTGCTACGATAAGTATGCCCGGACTCTTACCTGCTAGACAAGATCTACCTTCCATTATCATATTTGATAGCTGAGGCCCTATCAGTTCAAAAATGAAAAGATTTCCAGAGATGTATTCCATTATACAAAAGTATTTGATAAAGTCTCCCAACTCACCTTCACAAAAGGGAAAAAAAGGTTAAAAAAACTCTAAGGGGAAGTGTCTATGAAGCTGATATAAATGGAGGCGAAATGGAACCCACCCCTCTTGCTCCAAACAGCATTTAAATCAGAGTCTAGGAAATCGCTCCCCGTGCGCCATGCCTCAAGCAAGCCCAGGAAGACCCTATATAACCCCTTTCTGCTCAAGTCAAATGACTCCACACCCTTACACATAAGTGTGTGTGTGTGTGTGTGTGTGTGTGCGCGCGCGCGTGTGCGCCCATTCTGTGATATTTAGGGCTTTTAAAGCATACACTAAAATTGTGTTTTCTCTTAAAAACAGCAAGTACCCTCCCTTCTTCTGTTTTAAAATGAGTCCCAGTGAGAACAAAAATTTAAATACCACACTGCTCTCTTGGACTAACAGGAAGCATTTTTCTCATTAGTGCTTAACCTAAACTGGGAAAACTGACTTGACTTGGTCAGTCCAGCCCTGCAACCCTTAGAAACTATCAGGTATTTATTACAGACCACCTACTATACCGATGGGATTACCAACAGAGGTGAAGAAGTGGGCACAACCGTGCGCCTGAAGTAAACGGCACACACACACGCGCGCACGGGTTAAGTGCTAACGAAGCAAACTTAAAGTACTTATCAGAGTAAGCACACTATGTTAACAGACATTAGGAATAAGGAATCTTCTGTTTACAAGGGTCCATGCAAAAATATTCCTAAACTTCTTATAAAATGTGAAAAAGAAAATTATATGGGGTACTTGCTATAAAAAAACAAGGTTACCGAAAGGCTCAGGGGCCAGGTGTCCTCCTCACCAAATGGGGCTGGATGCCACACCAGAGCCAGAACCCTGACCTAGCTGCCAGAGGCGGAGGGAGAGCTCCCTCCCCAAACAGAGCCCTCAGCACTTGAAACAACGAGGGGGTGACCTGACAGACAGCTGAAAGGGGGCAAAACCCTCACCCTCCCACTCCCTCGCTGAACAGACACACGCTCCCATCAATACGAGTTGGGCACACTTAGGCAAGAACATCCTCCTCAGTTCTTATGTACAATTCCAGACTTCAAACACAAATCCTGGCGGGCAAGTGCACTCCGATGCTGCCTAGCCCTTGTCCATACCTGCTTTGTGCTAGGAGTCCTCAGCTAAAAGACATGGCAGACGGGCTCAGACAAGGGGCACCAGCGCTCCCCCACAGCCCACAGGCCCATCCGCAGCAGCCTCCAAATGGTGTCAGATGACAAGTCCCCATCGGGTGGATAGGCCCAAACACAGCCACTGCCCTGCCTCTCTGTAAGAAATAACTTCTAATACAGTTGGTTCCCTTTTCATAGTTCCTAAATATACAACTTTCTTCCTAACAGACGCTCAAATCTTTGCCCTTCTTTGGAGGGGGGTGAGAATAGCAATGCCTACATATGTTTTCAGTGGACTGAAGCATTTCTTGGAGGGAGGAGGGAGGAAGGAATGGTTTTCTACCAAACTAAATAAAGGAGAGAAGCCAATACCTTCTACAAGCGTGGCTGTTTCTCCTTCACATATCTTCCATCCCAGGAAAATAATTTAGTTGAACATGGGACTTTTCTAGTAAAGACACAGAAAACCTCATCCCTGCCTGTAAGAAGCTTACAATGAAAACTTAGGTGGCAGAGAAAATTGCTTTGCTGAAAGAAACCATCTCTTGCCCCTAACTGTACTGGCCACGCAACTCTACACGTTCATGATGATCTTTAAGAATGTCCACAGCACAGTGCCCCGCAAGAGTAAATGGCAAGAAAGGGACGCCCCGTAAGCTGGCTGTGCCCCAAACAGTGGTGGCCCTCCCTGCAACTCTCGCCCCACGCCGTGCAGTCAGAGTGAAAGAAACAGATGGCTGAAAACTCAAAGCCCATGTTACTGACGAGAAACCTGCCTCAACCCCAAAGGCTGAAGAAACATCATCTAAGGGACTTCAGACACTCTATGAAGAAATTCACTCTAACACATGACTTCAAGACTCCGCAGACGTTACAACAGTGCATCAGTGATACGAGTTATGAAATGCTTTTCCATCCCTTTGGGTTCTGCATCAGTCGCTGCAGGTAGATCGAGCAAGCTTTGTTTTTGTGTTTGTTTTTTTTAAGACATGCATTCAACTAGATATGATTCAGAATAGATTAATACTCCCTTTTTATCATTACAGTTAGCTAAAAAATTGCCAGGCAGCCCACACAACAGGATTTGCTTTAAGACCGACCCACAGAATTAGTTGGAGACGAATGGTGCTGGGACCTGCTGGCCTGGGCCATAGTAGTGTTTAGCTAAGTGTAGAGAGCATTAAGAAGAAAGTCCGGGTTGGAGGCACGAGGCCTGCAGCACCAGCTGTGGAACCTCCATGATGTGACTGCACAGCTCCATCCGCAAACCTGGCAGGAGAGACACAGATACACAGTCAACAAAGAGTGCCTCTGCCGCCACTGCTCCAGACAGGTGTTTCATTGAACTCAAGGAGGAGAAAATCCACTAGGACCAGAAAGGGCAGCAGCGGGAGAGGCCACTGCTCCTGGTTCCCGTGGACCTCAAGAGAGACTTCCAGTTTTAACAGAATCCTATTTCTTGCAAAAGGCAGTGGAAGATTACAGCACGGAACAGGAAAAGAACGAAGTCTACAGTGCAAACAGCAAGTACCCTCCCTTCTTCTGTTTTAAAATGAGTCCCAGTGAGAACAAAAATTTAAATACCACACTGCTCTCTTGGATTAACAGGAAGCATTTTTCTCATTAGTGCTTAAAATGTTAGATTTGCCATTCCGTACTGAAAAAAATGCACTTTAGCTAAGAGCCGACACAGGTCTCACTGGTCACTTACATCCGCAAGGTGATCACCACTGAGGGGGCACGTAGCTGTAGGTGGGTGTTCCTGGGGCCCGGTACGTGGGCACAGTGACGGGGTGGGGGGCAACAGGAGTGGGGGAGTGGGCAGTCAGCAGGGTACCTGGAAGAGAGAGCAGCCGTCTCAGCGGCAGGCAGCATCACGCACACACAAGGACAGCCCCGGCTGCCTGCTGAGCTCGGAGCTGGCCTGCTTTGAGAAGAACCAGGTACAAAGGAAGAGGGGTAGTCTCGACCTGGAGTGCTGTCAGAACTCTGAGCATAGACAACTCTAAGTTGTACAAACACAGCAAGCTTACTTACATGATAATGTCTGCAGAAGGCTTTGTGCCTCCCGTTCATACGAGCATGCTCAATGATTTTTGGAAATCAGATGCTGGGGGTGGAGGGCACAGGGGCCCATCTGTAGACAAGCAGAGCCTCAACCCTCACAGCCTTACTTTCCTTTCACTTCCCATGTCCCTGCTACAACCAGCCCACAGCCTGTCACTCTCCCTCCTTATGCCTCAAACATGCAGTTTCTATCTCTCCACACGTAAATATGGGAAACCCAATACAATGGAGACTCTGGGCAGAAAACACACCTTTCTCTTTCTCTCTGGCACAATCTTCCTATGCTGAGGTTTAAAAAAAAAGAGAGGGAGAGAGAAGAAATCTTGGGGGGGGGGAGAAAACCACAGCCAGCTGAAGCAAGTGCACTTTGTGCCCCGCCACAGATGACTTACACACCCACTGGAGGTGACCTAACCCTACACATGACATCACGTCCCCAGGGGCTCTGAGCCCACGAAGATGTGCACATGCTATCCAGGAGTCTCATATCTCTGTGACTTATTTTTCTGATCAAGGAAAGCTTTGGGAAATAAAGTCGACCAATGCCAAAGGAGTTCTACAAGTAGCTGTTACATATCTATTAACACAAAGCCAGTTTTTTTAGATTTATGCAACAGCAACATTCAAACAACTTGCTCTGCAAAGGCAGCCCACACTAGAGGAAGGGATCAGGAGGACCAGCCCACGGAGACACAAAGTAACCCCTTTCTGCTCAAGCTTGGTATGCTCCTCGGCAGGACAGGCCACTTTCAGCCCTCAGACCCTTCCAGTACAGAGATCGCTATCCAGTCATGCCCACAGGGAGGGTACATGGTTCGTGGCTTGTCACTCTAAACCCCAAACCCAGACCCAAGGGAAAGAAAAAGACCATATGCTGTTCCTTCCCTAAGAGTATGTCCTGCCATACAACTCGAGCCATGAAAAATCAAACCAAGGGTCACGAGATTAGTGAGCTCTCCCTTCGCCCGGCTCTCAGGCCATTATAAAGTAGGCACCCCAGGGCCCAGGACTCACCTGCCGACATGGCCATAGTGGTCCCGGCCACCATGCCCATGGTGACGCCGTTGCCTCTAGGCGGAGGGATGGGAGCAGGGTACACCGTCGCTGGCATGCCGTTGGGCTGCACCACTGTGGTGTGGTGGATGACGTGGGGGGGTGCTGCGTACAGGGGCTGGGTGTAGTACGTGCCTTGCTGTGGAGAAGAGGAGAGACACGTGCCGCAGGGCTGCATACCCCACGGGTCAGAGCCCAGAGAGAACCAGCCCTTCCCACACGTGCAAGTGCCCACGAGCACCAGTAAGAGACCCACAGCACAGCCCAGGCCTACCTGCGCGTAGGGGCTCTGCTGGGGGTAGGCACTTCGCACAGGGTACACAGCGGTCTGGTAGGGGTTGGGGGAGGAGGAGTATGGTGGCACTGCCCCGCTGGTAGGGGAACAGGACACTTTGTAAGGTGTGCCAGGAGTGTAACCTGAAACAAAGAAGCCAATGGCCATGAAAAACCCAGAGCTTCTCCTTGAAGGTCAGGAATAAGACAAAGCTGTCTCACCATTACTCAACATAGTACTGGAAGTTCTAGCCACAGCAGTCAGACAAGAAGAAATACAGGGCATCCAAAATGGTAAGGAGGAAGTAAAACTGTCTCTACCTGCAGATGACATGACACTACACAGGGAAAACTCTAAAGATTCCATCAGAAAACTATTACAATAAATGAATTCAGTAAAACTGTAGGACACGAATATACAGAACTCTATTGCATTTCT
Organism: Spilogale gracilis; assembly: GCA_004023965.1. Lineage (NCBI taxonomy): Eukaryota > Metazoa > Chordata > Mammalia > Carnivora > Mephitidae > Spilogale > Spilogale gracilis. Next base: position 15,222 of record PITA01016799.1, read on the forward strand.
ACATACTAGTAACAAAGTAGAGAAATTAAGGAAATAGTCCTATTTAAAACCATACCAAAAAGAATAGGGTACTGAGGAATATATTTAACCCGGAGGTAAAAGACCTGCGCTCTGAGAGCTGTAGAACCCAATTATGGGGACAAAACTGAAGACAACACAACAAATGTAAAGATACACTACACCTGTGAACGGAAGCACACTGTTAAAATGTCCCCAGGACCAAAAGCAATACACAGATTCAATGCCATTCCTATCAAAATACCAAGTGTTTTTCACAGAACTAGAACACACAGCCCTAAAACTTGCACATGGAACCACAAAAAAGACCCCAAATAGTCAAAGCAATCTTTTTTTCTTTTAGATTTTATTTATTTGACAGAGAGAGAGATCACAAGTAGGCAGAGAAGCAGGCGGAGAGAGGGGAGGAAGCAGGCTCCCTGCCGAGCAGAGAGCGCAACGCAAGCCTAGATCCCAGGACCCTGAGATCATGACCTGAGCCGAAGGCAGAGGCCCTAACCCACTGAGCCACCCAGGCGCCCTAGACAAAGCAATCCTGAGAAAGAAAAACAAAGCTGGAGGTATACAGAGCTGTAATTATGAAGACAACATGATACTGGCACAAAAACAGACACCAAGATCAATGGAACGTAATAGCCCAGAAATAAACCCACGTTTATATGTCAACTAAGACTCTACAACACAGGAGGCAAGAACATACCATGGGGAAGACACAGTTGGCTTAGTAACTGACACTGGGGAAAAGCAGACAGCTACATGCAAAAGAATGAAAATGGACCACTTTCTTACACCATACACAAAAAATAAAATGGATTAAAGCCCTAAATGTGAGACCTGAAACCTTTAAAGTCCTAAAAGAAAACACAGGCAATAATCTCCTGTACAATGGCCTTAGCAACATATTCATGGATCTCTTAAGCAAGGGAAACAAACTACATCAAACTAAAGAGCTTCTGCACAGAGGCGCCTGGGTGGCCCAGTGGACCGAGCCAACGACTCTTGGCTTCAGCCCAAGTCAGGGTCTCACAGGAATGGAATCAACCCCTGCCCAGCTCCGGGCTCCACACTAACGGGGTCTGCTTGGGCTTCTCCCTCTCTCTCTGCCCCTCCCTCCCACACTCACTTGCTCTAAGATAAATAAATGTCAAAAAACAAACAAACAAATAAATAGCATCTGAACAGCAAAGTAACCCATGACAAAACAAAAAGAAACCTACTAAATGGGAGACAAGATCTGCAAATAAAATATCAGATAAGAAGTTAATATCCAAAATACATAAAGAACAACAATCCAGTTAAGAGATGGGCAGGAGACCTGATCAGACATTTTCGAAAAAAGATCCCAGATGGCTAACAGACACATGAAAAGATGCAACACATCACTCATCAGAGAAATGCAGATCAAAATACAGTAAGATCTCCCCTCACACCAGTCAGAATGGCTACTATCAAAAAGCCAATAACAAGTGCGAAGATGTGGAGAAAGGGAGACCGTGCTGCACTACTGGTGGGGATGTAAACTGCTACAGCCACTACAGAAAATGATACGGACATTCCTCAAAAAGTGAAAAACGGGCGCCTGGGCAGCTCAGTCATTAAATGTCTGCCTTCGGCTCAGGTCATGATCCTGGAGACCCGGGATCGAGCCCCACATTGGGCTCCCTGCGCGGCGGGAAGCCTGCTTCTCCCTCTCTCACTCCCCCTGCTTGTGTTCCCTCTCTAGCTGTGTTTCTGTCAAATAAAAAAGTAAAAAATCTTTAAAAGTTAAAAACAGGGCGCCTGGGGGGCTCAGTGGGTTAAAGCCTCTGCCTTCGGCTCAGGTCACGATCTCAGGGTCCTGGGACAGAGGCCCGCATCGGGCTCTCTGCTCATCAGGGAGCCTGCTTCCTCCTCTCTCTCTGCCTGCCTCTCTGCCTACTTGTGATCACTCTCTCTCTGTCAAATAAATAAAATCTTTAAAAAAAATGTTTAAAAATTAAAAGTTAAAAACAAACATACCACATGATCCAGTATTTCCTCTATTGTGTATTTAACCAAAGAAAATGAAAACCCTACTTTGGAAAGATACATACACACTTGTGTTTACTGTAGCTTATTTACAACAGCCAAGCTATGGAAGCAACCCAAGTATCCAATGACAAAATGGATAAAGATGATGTTAAGTATATGTACAAACACACGAAGTGGGGTATTACTCAGCCACAAAAAAGAATGGCATCTTATCATTTGCAATAACATGGATGGACCTAGAGAATATTATGTTAAGTGAAATAAGTCCGACTGAGAAAGACAAGTACATCTGACCCAGTGATCTCACTTGTATGTGCAATCTAAGGAACAAAACACAAGCCACCCACAGACGCAAAAAGAGAACCAAAAGCAGCAGTTGCTGGGCTGGGGGTGGAGGGAAGGGTGGTAGGGAACACAGGGGAAGGGGACTAAGAGGTACAAGCACCCATCGTGAAGTCAGTCAGGGATGGAGATGAAGAGTAGTGTGCAGGGACTACAGGCAGTAACTCCGTAGGGCGAGAAATGGTGAGCGGACTCACTGTGCCGAGCAACGAGCGATACCCAGCAATGTCACATCACTACGCTCGTACGCCTAAAACTAATACAGAATTTAAAAAAAAGAAAAATAGACCTTAATTCAAACCCACTTTCAGGCCTAGCACACGGAGAAACCAAGTGCGCAGGGAGGAGCAAAAGCAATGCGATGGCCCCGATCGCAGCCAAGACCTGACACCGCTGAGGCCCTGTCCATATGAATAAAAGGAGACAGGGGACAAACTCATCAAACACCAGGGCTAAGGTCAAAAGACTAGAGTTAAGACAACAAGCTGAACACATGCATTTGCCTCTGTCCCCACCCAAAGTCAGAATAAATCAGATTAATAAATTACAGATGTAAAACCGGCAAAGAATGGGCGAGAAGACAACACTTCAGAACCTAAAAGGCAGAAATGAAAAATGAGTTGGCAGACTCAAAATAGCTACACCACAGTCGGCAGTGAAAAAGGCCAAGAGGCAGCCGACTACCAGGAACACCTCTTCCCCGCAACCTAGAACCTATCAGCACGTGCTTCCCAGAGCTGATGGAGGGCTAACATCTGGAGAGCGGCTGCAGCCCACCTGGTGGGCAGGAAGACGTCCGGCCCCGCTTCCTGACTTCCCAGCCCAACAGAGAACAGGGGCTTCTTCTCAAGGGAGGGCATGAGGACCTCTCCACTGCTATGTCCACAGCAGCTTTATTCATAATGGTCAATGTCCGCCAGCAAACTGGTGCACCCATACAACAAAGTGCTAGTTAGCAACCAAAAAGATACGGCTGCTGATATCCGTAACATGGGAGGAACCCGGCTGACTCAGGTGATGGGGCATGTGACTCTTAATCTCAGGGTCCTGAGTTCAAGCCCCACATTGGGCACAAAGCCTACTTAATCATTTTTAATCATTAAAAAAAAATACATGTTTTTTTTAGGAGACTCTAGGAAAGACCAACCTAATATTCCAAGATAGAAAACCAACTGGTGGTGCTCAGGGGCCAGAGGGCATGAGGGGACTCTTCAGGGGGATGAGGTCACCTGGCTGTGGTGTTACACAACTGCGTGCTTCTGTCTAAACAACCACACCATGTACTTAAAAGGATGACTTCTAGTATATATAAATTATACCTCAATAAAACTGCGTTCTAAAAGTGACAGGGGCTCCTAGCTGGTGCACTCAGTGAAATACCTGACTCTTGGCTTTGGCTCAGGTCATGATCTCAGAACGATGAGACTGAGCCCTGCTCAGGGATTCCCCACGCAGGGCGGAGTCTGCTTGAAGATTCTCTCCCTCTCTAAGATAAATAAATAAATCTTTAAAAAATTAAAGGTTTCTGAGATACTATTTCTCATTCATTAGGAGACAAGTGCTCACCCACACTTAGCTCATGGGAGCATCAGACAGTACAACTTCTCATAAAGCTAGAGAAACACCTTCCACAGGACCAGGAATTCATACTCAGATGCCTGCCCTGAAGGATGAAAACACACGTCCATAACAGTACTTATAAAAAACTGTTCACAAAACTTAACAGACAAAACTGGGAAATAATCCAAATGTTCATCAAAAGGAGAACGGATATATTATGATACATCCAAATAAAAAATACTATCAAAAGGAAAAAAAATACAAGTAAGTCTCAAACCATGTTGAACTTTTAAAAGACACCAAATACATAGAAGAGCACACACTGAACGATCTCAGTTTCAATACAAAGCATATAAATATACCTATTGCAGGAAAAATGGTAGGGGTGGTTTGGAGAGGGCAGAACGAAAGCGATCTGGGATGATCAAAGTGCGTGGTATTTTCTTTCACGTGTGATTACATGAGTGTATACAACTGTCACAATCTGGACGCTTTAATACATGGGTGACTGTGTATAAATCGTATCTCAAGTCTAAAAAATAAGCTAAGTGAGGCACCTGGGTGGCTCAGTCAATTGACTGATTCTTGATTTTGGCTCGGGTCCTAAGGTCAAGCCCCGTGTGAGGTTGTGCACTCACTGGAGAGTGTGCGTGAGGTTCTCCTGTCACTCTCTCTCTGCCTCCCAGACCCTCACACACACACACGCTCTCTCTCAAATAATCTTAAAGAAAAAAAAATTATTTATTTATAAATTATATATTTATATATTTAAAAATTAAAATTAGAAAAATTTACATTGGGGCACCTGGGTGGCTCAGTTGGTTGGGAGACTGCTGTCGGCTCAGGTCATGATCCCGGAGACCTGGGATCAAGTCTCACATCGGGCTCCCTGCTCAGCAGGAAGCCTGCTTCTCCCTCTCTCACTCCCCCTGCTTGTGTTCCTTCTCTGGCTGTGTTTCTCTCTGTCAAATAAATAAAATCTTAAAAAAATAAAAAAATAAAAAAAATAAAGAAAAATTTACATTATTGGACTGTGGTTAGAACTGTAAATATTTTTTCTTTTTGATTTAAGGGAGAGAAAGAGAATGAATGACTCTCAGGAACTTAAGATTTATTTATTGAGGAGGAGGGGCAGAGGGAGAGAATCTCAAGCACGCTCCCTGCTGAGGGGTGGAGGTCAGCAATACTAGGGCTAGATGTCATGACCCTGAGATCATGACCTGAGCCAAAATCAAGAGATAGATGCTTAACCGACTGAGCCATGCCCCCAAAGGCACATTTTATTTATTTAAAGCCCATTAGCAAACCTATAGTACATTAGTTTCAGATGAAGTGATGAATAATTCATCAGTTGCATACAACACCCACTGCTTACCGTATCACATGCCCTCTTAATGCCCATCACCCAATTATCCATGCCCCTTGCCCACCTCCCAGCCAGCAACCCTGTTTGTTCCTGTAATTCAGAGTCTCTCATGGTTTCTGTCCCTGCCTGAAGACTTCCTGTTCACTTTCCCTCCTCTCCCCTATGACCCTCCGTGCTGCTTCTTACAGTCCACATATGAATGAAACTGTAACTGTCTTGCTCTGATTATTTTGCTCCAATTCCATGCATATCCATGTAACTAAATTATAATAAATAGGGCACCTGGGTGGCTCAGTTGTTAAGCGTCTGCCTTCAGCTCAGGTCATAATCCCAGGGTCCTGGGGTCAAGCCCCACACTGGGTTCCCTGCTCAGCAGGAAGCTTACTTCTCCACACTCTCTCACTGTCCCTACTTGTGTTCCCTCTCTTGCTGTTTCTGTCAAATAAATAAAATCTTTTAAAAAATTATAATAAGTATTCATCCTTTCTGATGACTACGGCATATTCTATGTGTGTCTGTGTCTGTGTGTGTGTGTGTGTGTGTGTGTGTGTGTGCATCACATCTTCACGCACCCATCACCTGTCAATGGACATCGTGGCTCCACACGGTTCTGCTACCGCGCACACTGCTGCTGTGAACCTGAAGCCGCAGGAGCCCCTGAAGACCGTTACATGTGCCTTACGGGGGCGAATATCTATAGTGCGACTGCTGAGTTGTAGGACAGCGGTCTTTTTAATTTCTTGAGGTGCCTCCATACTGATTTTCAGAGTGCCTCTACCACGCTGCAATCCCGCCAACAGTATGAAAAGTGCCTCTTGTCCACATCCTTACTGTTTGTTGTTCCTGCTCTTGTTGATTTCAGTCATGCTGACTGGTGTGAGGTGGTATATAGTTGTGGCATTGATCTGTATTTCCCTGAGGCTCAGTGATGTTGAGCATTTTTTCATGCGTCTGTTGGCCATTTGTATGTCTTCTTTGGAGATTCATGTCTTCTGCCCATTTCTTAACTGGATTACTTATTTTCTGGGTGTTGAGTTTGGTAGTTACTTATAGATCTTGATACTAGCTCATTATCTGATATTGTCATTTGCAAATACCTTCCCTCATTTCATAGGCTGCCTTTTAGTTTTGTCAACTGTTTTCTTTCCTGTGCTTTTCATCTTGATGAAATAGGTTATTTTTGCTTTTGTTTCCCTTGCCTTTGGAGACGTGTCTAGTAAGAAGGCGCTGCAGCCAAGGCTGAGCAGGTTGCTTGCTGCCTGTGTTCTCTACCATTTTGATGGATTCCTGTCTCCCATTCAGGTCTTTCAGTAATTTTGAGTTTGTGTATGGTGTAAGAAAATGGCCCAGGTTCATTCTTGTAGCATGTGGCTGTCCAATTTTCCCAGCACCTGTTACTGAAGAGACTGTCCTTTTTCTGTTGCCTATTCTTTCCTGCTTTGTGAAAGATCAGTTGACCCTAACGTTGAGGGTCCATTTTGAGGTTCTCTATTCTATTCCATTGACCCATGTGTCTTGTTTTTCTGACACTACCATGCTGTCTTCATAATCACAGTTTTGTAATATAGCTTGAAGTCTGGCATCATGAAGCCATCAGTTTTGGTTTTCTTTTTCAATATTCTTCTGGCTATCAGGGTCTTTTCTGGTTCCATACAAATTTTAAGATTATTTGTTCCAACTCTGTAAAAAATTTCAATGATATTTTGACAGTGATTGCACTGAACATGTAGACTGCTCTGGGTAGCACAGATACACTATCCACGAGCACATCCTTCCATTTCTTTGGGTCTTCCTCAATTTCTTTCTTTCTTTTTTTTTTTAAAGATTGATTGATTGATTGATTGATTGATTTGGCAGAGAGATCACAAATAGGCAGAGAGGCAGGCAGAGAGAGAGGAGGAAGCAGGCTCCCTGCTGAGCAGAGAGCCCAGTGCGGGCCTCGATCCCAGGGCCCTGAGATCATGACCTAAGCCGAAGGCAGAGGCTTTAACCCCTGAGCCACCCAGGCGCCCCTCAATTTCTTTCATTAAGTGTTCTGTAGTTTTTTCAGTACAGAAAAAGTACCTATTTTTAGTTAGGTTTATTCCTAGGTATCTTATGGGTTTTGGTGCAACTATAAATAGGCTTGATTCCTTCTCTTTCTTCTGTCTCATTTTTAGTGTATAAAAAAATGCATCTGTTTTCTGTGCATTTTATATCCATATGGGAATTACTGAATTCCCATATGAGTTTTAGCAATTTGGGGTGGAGTCTTTTGGATTTCCCACATAAAATATTGTGTTATCTTGGAAGAGAGTGTTTGAAAAAGAGAGTCTTTTCCCCAACTTGAATGCTTTTTCTTTTTGTTGTCTGACTTCTGTGGCTAGGACTTCTAGTACTATACTGAACAACAGCAGTGAGAGTAGGCACTGCTGTTGTGTTCCTGACTTCAGGGAAAAAGCTCTGTTTCCCCCCACTGAAAATGATATTCCCAATGGGCTTTTTTCATAGATGGCTTTTATGATACTGAGGTATGTTTCCTCTTTCCCTACACTATGGAGAGCTTTAATCAAGAAAGGATGCTGTATTTTGTCAAATGCTTTTTCTGCATCAATTGATAGGATCATATGGTTCTTGTTCTTTCTTTTACTGTGATGTACTTCACATTAACTGATTTGCAAATGCTGAACGACCCTTGCAGCAGTAAAGATAATCCCACTAGGTCATGGAGAGTCATCCTTTTCAGGTATGTTGAATTTAACTGGCTAGTATCTTGGTGAGAATTGTGGTATCCATGTTTATCAAGGATATTGCTCTATAATTCTCTTAAAATTTTTAGTGGGGGTCTTTGCCTGGCTTTAGGATCAAGGTAATGCTGGCCTCATAGAATGAGTATGGAAGTTCCTTTCATTTCTATTTTTGGGAACAGCTTCAGAAAAACAGGTACTAGTTTTTCTTTAAATGTTTGGGAGAAGTCTCCTGGGAAGCCATGTAGCCCTACACTCTTTATTTGTTAAGAGGTTTTTTATTATTGACTCAATGTCCTTGCTGGTCATGGGTCTGTTCAGGTCTTCTATCTCTTCATGCTTTGGCCTTGGTGATTCATATGTCTCTAGGGATGCATCCATTTCTTCTAGATTGCCTGATTTGTTGGCATTAGTTCATAATGTTCCTAAAATTATATTTTCTTGGTGTTGGTCATGACCTCTCCTCTTTCATTCATAGTTCTATTAATTTGGACCCTTCCTCTTTTCTTTTTTGTAAGTCTGGCTAGGGGTTTACTGATCTTAATAATTCTTCCAAAGAACCAGCTCCTGGTTTCACTGATTTATTCTACTGTTTCTTTGAATTCTATTTCATTGATTTCTGCTCTCATCTTTATTATTTCTCTTCTCCTGCTTGGCTTAGGTTTTACTTGCTTTTCTTTCTCCAGCTCCTTTTGGTGTAAGGTTACCTTGTGTATTTAAGACTTTTCAAATTTCTCTAGAACAGCTTGTGTTCCTACGTACTTCCCTCTTAGGACTGACTTGCCTTTGCTGTGTCCCAAAGGTTTCGAACAGTTGTGTTTTCAATTTCATTTGTTTCCATGAATTTTTAAAAGTCTTCTTTAATTTCCTAGTCAACACATTCATTCTTTAATAGAATGCTTTTAACCTTCAAGTGTTCGAGTTCCTTCCAAATCTCCTTTTATGACTGAGCTCAAGTATCAAAGCACTGTAGTCTGAAAATATACACAGAATAATTCCAATCTTTTGGTACCACTTGTGGTACCATTAGTGACCCAAGGTGTTGGTCGTGATCTCTCCTCATTCATGATTTTATTAATTTGGGTCCTTTCTCTTTTCTTTTTGATAAGTCTGGCTAGAGAGTTATTGATTTTATTAATCCTTTCAAAGAACCAGCTCGTTGTTTCATTGATCTCTTCTGGTTTTCTTTTCATTTTCATATCACTGATTTCTGATCTGATTATTATTTTTCTTCTCTTGCTCGGTTTAGGCCTTATTTACTGTGCTTTTTCCAGCTTCGTTGGGTGTAAGGTTAGGTTGTGCACTGGAGACATTCCTTGTTTCTTGAGGAATGCCTGCATTGCTATTACTCCCTCTTAGGAACATCTTACTGCATCCCAAAGGTTTTAGACTATCACGTTTTCATTTTCATTTGCTTCTATGTATATTTCAATTCTTCTTTAATTTCCTGGTTGATCCTTTCATTCTTTAGTGGGACGTTCCTTAACCTCCATGTATTTATGTTCCTTCCAAATTTCTTCTTGTAGTTGACTTCCAGTTTCATAACACTGTAGTCTGAAAGTATGCAGGGAATAATCCCATTTTTTTGGTTCCAGCTGAGACTTGATTTATGACCCAACATGTGATTTTGGAGAATGTTCCATGTGGATTCGAGAAGAATGAATATCCTGTTGCTACAAGATGGAATGCCTATCTGTCTGTGGGGTCCATTTGGGTCCAGTGTGTCATTTAAAGCCCTTGTTTCCTTACTGATCTTCCACTTAGATGACCTATCCATTGCTGTGAGTGGGGTGCTGAAATACCCTAGTATTACTGTCAATGTGTTTCTTTAATTTGATAATTGATGTATGTAAGTGGCTGCTTCCAAGTTAGGAAGATAAATATTTATAATTGTTAGATCTTCCTGTTGGATAGAGCCTTTAACTATGACAGAGTGTCCCATTTCATCCCTTACTACAGTCTTTGTATTAAAATCTATTTGTCTGATACGAACTGTTACCCTAGCTTTGAGGTCCATTAGCATGATAAATGGTTCTCCCAATGCCTCCCTTACAATATGGAGGTGTCCTTGGGTCTAAAGTGAATCTCACCATATCGATGAATCTTGCTTTTTCTATCTAATCTGATATCCTGTGTCTTCTGACTGGAGCATTTAGCCCATAGAATAACTATTGAAAAATATGAATTTAGTGCCAATGTATTACCTGTAAAGTCCCTGTTTCTATAGACTGTCTCTATCTCTTTCTGGTGTATGTTACTTTTGGGCTTTCTCTTCACTTACACAATCCCCTTTAATATTTCTTGCAGGGCTGGTTTAGTGATCACAAATTCTTTCACTTTGTCCTGGAAGCTCTTACCTCTCTGCCATTCTGAATGGCAGCCTTGCAGGATAAAGTATTCTTGGCTGCATGTTTTTCTCATTTAGTACCCTGAATATATCACGACAGGCCTTTCTGGCCTGCCAGGTCTCTGTGGATAGGTCTAATGTTTCCACCAGTGTAGGTTAAGAAGCTCTTGCCTTGAGTGCTTTCAGAATTTTCTCTTTATCTCTAAACTTTGCAAGCTTCACTATTACATGTTGGGATGTTGATCTGTTTTTACTGATTTTGAGGGGTGGCCAGCTTAAGGAGGTTCCCTCTCCTCACCATTTATCATCTTCCAGTATATCCCCTCCTACTTTGCAAAAAGTGGTCACTTCTCTATTTGTAGAATTCTACCAATTATTGTATCTCAGGTTGAATTGACAGGTGTTCAGAATTGATAGTTATCTAGCTAAATTCAAAGGATCAGATGAAATGAGGTCTCATAATCTTCCACCACCTTGAATCCGTATCTGCACCAGTTTTAAACGATGCTTTTTTTTTGAGCCACAAGAAAGAAATCCCCCTTTTCTACAAGGATCAAGTCAGTCCTAGAGGTCCTTCTTAGAACTGTTATGTACCTGCCTCGGTTCACTCCCCAAAATGCCCTGCATGGCATTCATTATGACAATGGTGATAAAGATACTTCTGCCCAAAATGACACACAGTCCTATGTAGCAGAGCAGGTAAAACCCCAGATCGTGCTGTGAGTCCTGCCTCTCCTTTGCCCAAACCAGGAAACTCTCAGACTCAGCTACATTCTGTTTGAAGAGTGAAAAGATCCTTCCAGGTTTTACTATATTATTCTGAAATCATTTTAACTGCCACGTTAACTGTAAGTAAAAACAACAAATAACCCCTCTGCTCGGGTGTAGTACTTCTATCACCATGACTGGTCACAAGGATGCCCACCATGCACCAGCACCTCACTGATCCCAATATGATAAACTGATTTACAAAACACAGAAGCTGCCCGAGGAAGTGAAAATACCCAATAAATTCATGACCTGGAGAAAAAAGTGGAGAAAACAAAACCTCTAAAAAGCCTATCACTATTCCTAATAATAAAGTCCAAGACCATTTTGTCACTATTCAAACTGCAGAAAGAGCTCGGAGCTGGACTGCATACAAAATGGAAGCTTCCAGAAATACAGCATAAAACTAAAACAAGGAAGATCTAGACATATAATGTCCCAACTTTGGTTTCAAAGTAACATCAAAAAGCAAGGGGTACTGCAGGTACACATATGTGACACAAGTAAAATGTTAATTTTCAAAGTTGATTTTAGGGGTGCCTGCCTGGCTACCGGTGGAGCACATGACTCTTGAGCTCTGGGCCAAGAATTCAAGCCCCACACAGGGGATAGAAATTACTCAAATAAATAAAACTTTTAAAAAATAATAGATCTTAAAATGCTTAACTGTAGGGGAGCTGGGGGGCTAAGTCATTTAAGCCTGTGACTCTCGACTTCAGCTTAGGTCATGAGCTCAAGCTCTGTGCGGGGGCTCTGCCCCAGGAACGGAGCCTGCTTAAGATTCTATTCTCTCTCTGTGCCAACTCGAGCACACTCTTTAAAAAAAACAACTTTAATTGTAGAATCTTGGCAGTCTTCAGGTATACGTTCACTGCGAATTTTTTTGTTGCTCTGCATACTGAAAATTTCCACAATAAAAATGTTGGAAAACCAGTCAGCCATCATGACTACCAGCGACTGGGGGTACAGAGGGAGAGGCAGTGAGGGTCTTACGCAGACTCTGCTAAGCACAGAGCCCACCTGACACGGGGCTCCGTGAACAGAAACCGAGTCAGCCACTCAGCAGACTGCGCCGCCCAGACTCCCCAGCAATGATTTTCAATATATGCTATCTCACAGCCTGTCTTTATAACTGTGAGCTATGTCCTAATACTAACCAGAAAATTTATTTTGTTTTCCTGTATAGGTACTTTCTAACCAACAATCTTAACAAATCAGTTTCAAGGAGACAAACATGTTCCGGAGTCAGTGTGCCAGGCATCTTCCTTTTTTTGTTTGTTTATATAGCACTAGCTCCAATGTATCACACAGAAGAACCGCTACAGTAAACTTAAAATACATACACACACATCTCATAGTAGCCAAAACTGACATGGCCTCTCTAAAATAATGTTTAGACTTATCAGCCGTTCACAATACAAAACCAAATTCTGGGGTGCTTGAGTTGCTCAAGTGGGGAAGCATCAGCCTTTAGGCTCCCTCCTTGGTAGGAAGTCGGCCTCTCCCCCTACTCTGCTGTCTCACGTGCTCTCTCAAAGAAACAAATAAAATTAAACACATACACACACACACACACACACACACACACACACACACACACACACACACACATATTCACTTTGGGGGTCTTTTAAAAACAGTAACAGCTTTCCAGTTTGTCTTTCCCTAACAAGATCATCCATACCAATGCAACACAGAGAACAAAATGATTAGAGCCTTTCTCCTTCCCCTCTCACCAAAAAAGTGAGTCACCACTGGTTGACTTCCTCTCAGGGAAAACTTCATGTCTAGGGCCACTGTTCTTAGACTGCTAATTGTGAGGGGTCAAAAGCTTTTTATATTCAAATACATCATTTCTTTCAAAAGTACTGTATACCGCACAAAACTGTATATAAGTTTCTCAGCATAAAAGATACTTAGAAAATTCAGAATGCAAGGGGTACCCAGCATGCAATTCTTGATATCAGGATCACGAGTTCAAGTCCCATGATGGACGTAGAGATTACTTAAATAAATAAAAACTTTAAAATATATTTTAAAAATATATTTAAAAAGAAAAAAGAATTTAGAACATAAAATGTATGTGAGGAGGAAAAGACCTGCACCAAGACATAGCACCAAGGAATTTCAAAACACTGGACACAAAAATACTACAGATTACCAGAGAAACCCAACTACACTCAATCAAGCATCAGCAAGGTATCACAATTCTCAGCAGAAACACTGGAAGCTGGAAAACAATTAAGCAATGTCCTCAAAACTCTGGGAGGAAATAATTGCCAGACTAGACTTCTACAACCAAACTACAGAAGTATGAGTGCAAAACAAAATGTTTTCAGGCATGAAAAATCTCGAAATTGTGACTCTCCCATACTGCTGGGAAACTACTGAAGGATATCCTCCATCAAAACCAAAAGGTAAACTAAGAAAGACAAGGAATCAAACAGAAGGAAAAGGCTTAAGAAATCCCTGAGATGTTGGAGAATAATGACCCCAGGGGAAGGTGTAATCTAGGATACCAGGTCCAGGGAAGACAAAGCAGTTGCAGAAGAAAATAGCCACATAATCACTAAAGGATGCTCACAAGGTCACTGTAACAGGGATGGGAATGACTGAGGTTACCTATAAATTATGTGCATGTAAACCCTTAATTTAAAGGAGAGAAAGCAGATCCCATGACCCCACAACCTGGTAACATTCTAAGGCTTTTCTGTCCTATGTGGCTGCCATAAGTGACGTTTTTGTTGTTTTTTTTTTTAAACAGATTTTCAAGATTTTATTTATTTATTGACAGGGATTGGGATCACAAGTAGGCAGAGGCAGGCAGAGAGAGGAGGAAGCAGGCTCCCTGCCGAGCAGAGAGCCCGACGCAGGCCTCGATCCCAGGACCCTGAGATCATGACCTGAGCCAAAGGCAGAGGCTTTAACCCACTGAGCCACCCAGGAGCCCAGTGACGTTTATTTTTTAAACAAATGTGGGGTCTTACTCCATGGACATAATTCACATCTTCCCCAATTTATTCTCCATCCAGCCCTGCACGGCAACAACCAAGGAAGCTATTTCATCACTGGCAACAATTTTCTCCCTTTAAAATGTATGCTGGTGGGTAAAGGGGATAGGTTAAATAGTTCGTGAGTATGAAGGAGGGCACTTGAGCACCGGATGTTGTATGCAGGTGATAAATCACTAAATTCTACAGGTGAAACTGGTATTACACTGTATGTTAACTGAAATTTTAAAACTTGGAAAGAAAAAAAGATAAATACCCACCCCCAAAATGCATGTTAGTGTAGTATTTAAATCACTTCTTAAATAGAGTTTACTATAAAGAACTGAATGTTTTCCTGAGGACTTCTGATGATCACTGCAAATATTATTATAGATATGACTGTAAATGGGAGTAGAAGAGAAGCCTAAACGTGCAGCCTCCGGGCATGGGAGCCTTATCGAGTGCATGCTGCCTGCCAGAACCCTCAAATAACACAGCTGAAGGGATAGATTAATTCATTATACAAATGCCAAAAATGAAATAAACTTACCCAAGAGTGACACAGCCATGATATGAGCCACATCTAGCGAACTCCACACCCTAAACTCTTTCCAACATATTGCTGATTCCAAAAAAAGACAGCCCACATACTCAAACTATCATGCCTGTTCATGAGGATGAAATGAATGACAACCCATCAGAGTAATGGAGTCTTTCAGCAAGACATGGCATCTCATCACAAGGCTCTGTGTCACACTGAGAAGAGTGGTGTGTTCATGGAGACGCCCAAGTGCCTTAGAAGCCCATCTCCACAAACATCCCACCCGTACTACACATCAGCTTTGTCCACCACTCTGGTGCTGAGAGAACCAGAAGGCAGACTGAGAAAGCAGCAGAAATGGAGACAAACTTTTTAACTTTCTTATGGTGACAACTTTGGCTTGCTCATCAGGTAAGATGAAAGGCCCATCGAAAAGGAAAATTTCAGAATTCACAACATAGAACATCGAGCAGATTCCATAAAAAGACGGGGATTACAGCTGTGGCTCAAATCAGGTGGCGAAAAGAACTGGGGGATACTAGTGGAACTTTCAAAGTGCTTTTATTCTCTCATTTGCAGATTTCATGCACATCTTTATCTCCAGCCTCTTCCCAGCTTATTTTTTATTCTCAGCTTGTCATTGACAAATTTCACACACATCTTTATTACCAGCTTTCCCTAAACATCGGGGAGTCTGACCACACTGGGCCAGCAGTCTCACAGCTGACAACTCTCTGCCGTCTATCAGCAGGTGCCCGCTTTGAACAAGGCAGGCCCTCTGGCAGCCACCATCCCCAAAAATCCCATTACCCCACCTGCCCACCAGCTTCCTGGTTACAACAGCAACTGGAGACCAGTCTTGGAAAAGCAGCAAAAAAGGAACCATCTCCCACAGCAAAGATGGATGACATCAGTTCTACAGGTTGGCCTGTGGAGCCCCAAACAGGGAGCTAACGGGACCCAAAAACACTGAGCTTCCTCTTGGAACAGCACTCTGGGCAAGGAAAACAGCTTTACCAGCCTCAAACAAGCCTGCGGCTCCTTTTGTAAAAGAATTTTAAAAAGCTGGAAGCTTTTAGTATCTTTTTTGTTTTTTTCAAGATTTATTTACTTGAGAGAGAGAGAACAGGGGGCAGAGGAGCAGGAGAGGAGAGAATCCCAAGCAGACCGTGTGCTGAGTGCAGAGCCTAATGCAGGGCTCGATCTCACAACCATGAGATCACAGCCTGAGCCAAAACCAAAAGCTGGGCACTTAGCTGGCTGTGCGAACCAGGTGCCACGCTTTTAGTACGATTTTATGTTAACTTGTGTACTCCAAGAAGAAAATGAATACAAGTGAGCTACCATGGAAAATTCTAGAATGTGCCATTTTATGGTGGTCTGCAACATGATTAGTAACAATCAATTCGTAAGCAAAAAAATGAACTTCAATCTATTCCTCCCATCATATACAAAAACTAAACCAAAATGGGCAACAGACTTAAATGTAAAATCTAAAACTATACAACTTCCAGAGAAAAGAGGAGAACATCTTTGTGATTTGGATTAGGCAAACATTTCTGAGAAAAGACACCAAACACATGACCCATAAATGACAAAACAATAATCTGAAAATCATTAAATTTAAAAACTCTTGCTCTTGGGTTGCATGGCTAGCTCAGTCCATGGGACAAATGACTCTAGATCTTGGGAGTTCTAAGTTAAAGTCCTACATTTGGTGTAGAGATTACTTACAAATAACCTTTTTAAAAAATAAAATAAATTAAAAAATACAAACTCCTGCTTTTTTTTTTTTAAAGATTTATTTATTTGACAGAGAGAGAGAGATCACAAGTATGCAGAGAGGCAGGCGGAGAGAGAGGAGGAAGCAGGCTCCCCGCTGAGCAGAGAGCCCCACGTGGGCCTTGATTCCAGGACCCTGAGATCATGACCTGAGTGGAAGGCAGAGAGTTAACCCTCTGAGCCACCCAGGCGCCCACTCCTGCTCTTTTAAAGACACTGTTAAAGAGAATGAAAAAAGCCACAAACTGGAAAAAAAAAAATAGGTTCAAATCCTATACCTGTAAAACAAGTCTCAAACTGAACAGTAAGAAGACAAACTCAAAAACTGACATATAATAAAAATGTATGCACTTAAACGAAGACATTACAGATGGCAAATAAGCACATGGAAAGATGTTCAACATTATTAATCATTAGGTACGTTCAAATAAGAATTGGGATGAGACATTACTACACACCCCCAGAATGGTTAAAATAAAACAAAACTATACCAAGTGTTGACAAGGAGGTAAAGGTACTGGGACGGGAACATACAACAGTACAACCATCTTGGAAGACAGCTTGGCCATTTTTTACAAAGTTAAATATATGCTTGCCTTGAGAACCAGACCCCTTTGTATTTAGTCAAGAGAAAGGAAGCACATATCCACACAAACTTGTACAGAGATATTCACAGCAGTTTCGTCTCAACAGCCCCAAACTGCAAATAATCCATACATTCATCAACTGGCAAATGGGTAAGCAAACTGTGGTATTCTCAAACAATGGAACCCCACATAAAAAGAAACCACTTACTCATAAACACTACAGCATGGATGTTAATTACGTTGACTAAAAGAAGTCAGTCCAAAAAAAAAAAGGCATTCTATACTGAGAGAAAACATATCGGTGATTTCCTGGATCCTGGTGGAAATTACAAAGGGGCAGGAGGAAAGTGAGTTATGTTCACTCCCCAACTGTGAGGATGATATACATTATATCAAAAATTATCAAATTATACTCTTTAAATATGTAAAATTTACTGTATGTCATCTATACCCCAAGAGAACTACTTTTAAAAAGTTAAACAACCTGAGAAGTTTTACAAAAGGAGATGGGAGGTGCCATTTTTTTTTAAAGATTTTATTTATTTATTTGACAGAGAGAGAGATCACAAGTGACAGAGAGGCAGGCAGAGAGAGAGGAGGAAGCAGGCTCCCTGCTGAGCAGAGAGCCCATCCCAGGACCCTGAGATCACCGCCAGAGCTGAAGGCAGACTTCACTGAGCCACCCAGAGGCCTGGGCGGTGCCATTTAGCTGTTAAAGAATCCTGTGAGTAATTACATTATATTGCTCTTATCAGGGAAGGGATTTCCTTAACTGATCCCAAAAGATAGGCAACAAAGTAGCAGGTACTCTAGACCAGGTGGGAGAGAAAGAAAGTAAGTAAAAGCTAGCAAAAACACAAAACTTTTAGAAAGAACAGGCCAATGTGAGCAAAGAACCAGAGATTTAAAGTTGAGAGTCTCACCTTTACAGTCACAGGAACCCTTCATCTGAGAACATTACTCTGGTGTAAGCAAGCAGGCAACATGAACCAGAGGAGAAAAGGCTGGGGAGCAGGATTAGCAAGCCAAGATCTTTGTCTGGGTGTGAACTACAAGCTGAACAAATGCAGTCAGGGTAGAATTAGAAAAGGAGAAAGGGACAGAAGACTCACAGAAGGGAGTATTTTAGGATTAGCAAAATAGGGAGAATTCAGGGAAAGGACACTACTCCCATCTCCTCTCCTGTCAAAGTTAACTGTGTGAGGCTAGAGGTTCTAGGTGAAACAAGTGAAGCGCCGAGCAGATTCACGAGGCCAAGACTTCAGGTCAGTGCGGGCCAGTGCCGCTGCACAAGCATCACAAAGTCGAGTTCCGGCGAGTGAGGCCTGGGACAAGCTCATACAGGGGTATAAGCTCACACGGGGAAGTCCCACTCCCTTCACAAAGTTCAGACCCAAACCAAGCTCACTTTGAACTGTGTTACTGATTTCTTTCTTTTTTCTTCTCTTTCAGATTTTGTTTGTTTGTCAGAGAGAGTGAGAGCACAAGCAGGGGGAGTGGCAGGTAGAGCAGGCAGAAGGAGAAGCAGGCTCCCCTCTGAGCAGGGAACCTGATGTGGGACTCGATCCCAGGTCCTGGGATCATGACCTGAGCAGAAGGCAGCTGCTCAACCAACTGAGCCACCCAGGCATCCCACTGATTTCTAAAATATAGAAATATTCTCATGTATATGAAATAAGAGTTTTAAAACTATAAAAGGGACAGTGTAGGAAGTACAGTCGATGGTACTGTAACAGGGTTGTCTGGTGACAGACGGTAGTGGCGCTTGTGGTAAGAACAGCATAAAGTACATCTGTAGGATCACTATGTTGTACACCTGAACTAAACGTGACACTATCAACTACACTTGAAAGAAAAAAATAATAAAACTATAACCAGAGTGCTAAAACATTGGAGACAAATCAGTTATCTCTAAAAATGTTAGCAACATGGAAATTCCACCTATTAACTAGGCAAAATGATCTTTAGTTTCTAGTAATCAACACTATTTCATAAACATGTGTCCTGGCACTAGTTAATTACTTGTTTAACAATGTACAATTAGAATAAAGATGTATGTTATGGAAGAACATCAGAAATGCAGGGTCTAAAGTTTTACATGCAGTAAGAATAAAGTTTTATCACACTCATCAACAAGGCCGAACTTATTAACAAAGAAATCAATTCAACCCAAATCCTAATTCTACAACCACACTTCTGAAAACCCACCCACTCTGTACTCTCCCCAGCCACAAACAAAACACCGCTGCCGGCCAGCACAGCAGAGAGGCTGCATACCTGTCTGGAAGGTAGGACTCGCTCCAGGGTACACGTTAGGGGAGTAGGCAGGAGCTGCAGCTGCATAGCCCATGGGGAAACCAGCTGGAGAAAAAGAGAACAATGGGATATCACCACCTGAAGGACTAAGATAATTTTACAACCATGGCTCCCACAGACCCCGTCATTCTTACCTTCTTCCTCAAATTCCACAGACTGACTGAAGGAACCAGAAGTATTATTTACGCTAAGGAGGTTGTCACTAGTTGCCTCCTTTCCTCAGAATTGGGATGGGTCACATGTCCGTTTAGAGGGTCACAAGTGTGCATCGAATGGATAAAGAAGATGTGTCATATATACATAACGGAATATTACTGAGCCGTAAAAAAGAATGGAATCTTACATCTGCGACAATGGGTGCGGAACATCACGGGGTATTATGCTAAGTGGAGGAAGACAAATACCATGATTTCATTCACAGGTGCAATTTAGGAAACAGACGAACATAAAGGGAAAGAAAGGAAAAATAAAATACAGGGAACAAACTGAAGGTTGCTGGAGGGGAAGAGGGTGGGCCGAGGGGGTAACTGGGTGAGGGGCATTAAGGAGGGCACTGCATGTAATGAGCACTGGGTGTTACATGCAACCAATGAGCCACCAAACTCTACCCTGCAATTAATAATATGCCACAGGATAACTAACTTGAATTTAAATTAAAAAAAAAATGGAATGGGTCACAAACATGATCAAGTCTTTTAAAACTGTAAGTAAATGCAGTTCCCCCTCATATACAAATCCTCTGCTTCAGAGCTGCTTTCTTCTTTCTCAGAACTGATCTTCCCCTACCTCAGCAGAAGCTACCGGGAGTTCCCGTCCTACATTATCATTTTCCTGTCTGTCCAATTACTTAGAAAACAGTGTGAGGGGATCCAATGCTTATCAGATTCCCTCATTTTGGACATCAAGGACAGGTTCCACTTCAAACAGACCTAAAAATGGCTATTTTTAAAAGCCTGGGAAGGTGGTTTTCCATCTGTGTTCTATGAAGCCTGCGCATTTCCTTAGAGGCCTCAACTGTGAGCAGCAGGAGGCCCAGCGGGTTCCGGATCCTGCCTGGAATTCTCCCTGGGAGACGCTCTAACTCGTGTGAGTACTAAGGAACCACTTACAAATCTTGTCTAAGGTTTCATTGTTAAAAACAAAATTTAACATACTACTGACCTGGATCACATCCTGTAGGCTTCTACAACAATTCTCTCACAATCTGAATGTGCTCCTCTCTCCGTAAAGTCTACCAATGAATCCACCCAGGGGCACTGTCTGCTTCTGTACTTGTCTGTGTCTGAGGGTTCCTGGAACATTACTATGTTTGCTTGGCCCTTACTATCTTAATCTTCGAACGACGAGTTAAAATGCTCTGAACGAGAGACAAGCCCGTAACAGGTGTTAAAAACAGCATAATTGGCTAACAGCAACAGGACATCCTCTGCTACTCCTATGCCTATGCCCAGGAGTATAACACCCTCACACACCACTCACACGGCACCAAGTCCCACACATACACTGGTACCCTGGCCCACAGCCCCAGCACAGCCGACCCTCCACCTTGGCCATACAAAACCCCCATATGGAAATCCTTGAAAGGACTACATCCCTGGACCCCCACAAACACTGTCTTTACTGGTCTTGGCTGCAGCATCTTGTTTCTTCACTTTTCTAGAGAATTCCAACCTGCAGGGGTCCAATCATCAAGGCTGAGCTATCCCTGTCAATCTTTCTGGCCACAGCACTCTTTCTAAGAATGCCCCTCACAGCAAGCACTATGGACTGTTTCCTTCAACATCTGGTTTAGCTCCCTCCTGGGATAGAAACACTGGATTGCTGGAAACTACACTGCCCAGACTCCACTCTAGTAAGAGACTGTAAGTGATCCCAAGTCCTCACCACTTTCATGAGATTTACCTCTTCATGAGAATAAAAACTTCAGAACAGATGATACCATAAGCTAAGTAAAAAAATATATAAGTTAAGAAAAAATACTTGCAAATCACATACACAAAAACTTAATACTACACAAAATACAAAAACTTAATAGGAATAATTCTTAAAACTAAAAAACAACAACAAAAAAACAATAAAAAAATAATCCAGCATAAGACGTGATCAGAACTGGCAAGTACAAGTACACGTCTCCCATTTCTAACATGAGACTGGTAAAACCCCAACAGCTGGAAACACACTTTGTTGGCAAGACTGTGGGGAAACCATCGCCTCAGGTACTTCTGGTAGGAATACAAAACAGTAAAAATTCTATGGAGGGGGAATCAAGTATCTTAAAAATTATGTATGCCTTTACGCTCTCACCCAGCAATCCCGGTCAAGGAACCACTCTGAAGATAATTTCCACAACAGCATAAGCGGCAATGTTACTGGAACACCAAAATACTTCAAACAGCACGTCTACTCAAAGACCTGGCTGAATGAGCTATGGACACCCCCCAAGATGCAGGTGCACACCAGTACTCTGCAGAATATAAAAGGAACAATGTAACCCTTTATAAACTGACATGGAGTGATTTCTGGAATACACTGAGTTGACAAAACAAAGCAAACATCACCACCTGAACCGCTACCCCAGAAAAGCAGCCCTGTTCAGCCTCGGGCAGTACAGCCCCCGCGGCAGCACCCCAATCCTTCCCTCACAGCTCCCCCATAAGCTAAGAATTCCGCAACATGTACCACAGTCCTGAGGCTCCCTCTGATTCTACATCCCCTTCATCAGACCTTTCACAAATGTGCCCCAGAAATGCCCACTTCCCTAATTTCATCTCAGTGTCCATTACCTTTTGTGTAACAAAAGAGATTTGGAATATATAGACAAATTAGGGGTGCCTGGGTGGCTCAGAGGGTTAAGCCTCTGCCTTGGGCTCAGGTCATGATCTCAGGGGCCTGGGATCGAGTCCCACATCCGGCTCTCTGCTCAGCCAGGAGCCTGCTTCCCCTTCTTTCTCGGCCTGCCTCTGCCTATTTGTGATCTGTCAAATAAATAAAATCTTAAAAAAGAAAAAAAAAAAAAAAGAATATATGGACAAATTGGAGGGCATGATATGAACTGAATATTTGTGTCTCCTCCAAAATCTATGTGTTGAAATTCTAATCCCCAAATGTGACAATATTTGAGGATACTGAATTGTGGTAATCATTTCACACATACACCTTTAAAAAAAAAAAAATACATGCTGGAACACCTGAATGGCACAGCGGTTAAGTGTCTGCCTTCAGCTCAGTCATGATCCCAAGGTCCTGGGATTGAGCCCCACATAAGGATCCCTGCTTGTCGGTCTATCACTGTCTCTCTATGTCAAATAAGTAAATAAAGTCTTAAAAACAAAACAAAAGACATGCTGTACAATCTAAATATAATTTTTACTTGTCAATCATACCTCAATAAAGCTCAATTTAAAAAAAAAGCTAACCAGCATGCTATCTACTTCACAGGGACAACATCAACTGGACCACCCACAATTTTTAATATACCATGTATGACATTCAATGAAAAAACATGAGGCATGCCAAGAGACAGCAATGCATGGCAAAAAACAAAAGGACAAACTGACGATAGAAACAAACCCACAGGTAATCACAGACTGCCATCAACCAACAGTCGTTAAAATAACTGAGTAATATGTTGGGAGAAAAAAGAGTACAGAGTACATGGAAAGAGTCAACAAATGGGTTTTATTTATTTATTTATTGTTTTTTATTTATAGCAAATTAGAGAAGAATTAGCAGGGTTAGTGAAATGGAAGAAGATCAGTACAAAGTATCCACATTAAAATTCACAGAAGAAAATAATGTAAAATACAAAAAAAGGATGCAACAGATGTGAGACAGAGTAAAATGGTTTAATACACTTACAAATGGAGTCAACGAGAGGAGAAGAGAGCAGACAAAACATATTTGAAACGTCCCTGCTATTGCTGGGGGAAAGGGGCCAACCTAGAGGCTATTTTCAGGGTTAGTGAAATACACACTCAACACTGTCTACAGCTGCTTTAGTTCTGGGAAGGCAGAAGTGAGGCGCAGCCTCAGAGACACCATGGCCCGTAGCCTGAAACATGTGCTACACTTGGACGTTCAGTTTGTCCAGCCCTGCTTCTGACCAACCAGAGACCTGGAACACGATGCAGACACCTCGCACAGAACTGGAGCATGACGGGCACTGTCTTATGAGAGTATCAGGGAGGACCAAGGCCACTAGGCTTTGCTTTTTCCCTTGCTGCAGAGCCACTCAAGATTCTCCATGAAGCTACTCGGCATTCTGTTTAAACTCTCTCGATAATTTAAAAGCAAAAGGTCTGATTACTAAATCACCCTTCATCAGTTCTGGAAAATGCTGCACTCCTCTTCTTGTCTGTCTATTCAGTCCTTCTGGAGCTCTTCATTCTCCCCAAATCTTATTCTGACGTCTCGATTTCTTAACTGATCTCCTACTGCCCCTTCTTTCCATATTCTATAGCCTTGTTCTCCCATTTAGCAGGGTGTTACCCGCAATTTAACCTGGTTTTTGTTCAAATGTCATTGCTTTTTCATTTCTTTAAGTTCCAGTTGGTTCTTTTTCTCCCCAGTGTCTTATTCCCCTCTTATTGTCTGATTCTTTCTTTTAGATCTTCAATTATTCTAAACTTCTGTAATGCGCTATCTATTTGATATTCTATTCCTGAAATCTATTGTAACTGGTAACTCTGACATGATTTAGAAATCACATGTTTTATAATAATTTTGCACTACTAACAGGGAGAATTTTGTGGGAAACCCACACAACCTGTGATGAGAACATGGACTCCACAGCAGTTCTGCTTTTGCTACTCTCAGGTGCTGGGGGTCATGCAGGCTATAGACTACTTTTTATGTTGGTTTCTCAATTATGGACTCCCTCCCACCCCCCAGTAAGTACAAGTAATACAAAGTAGAGCCTCCAACATCCATGACTGGGTACAAAATCTTAGGAAAGATGTTCCCTTCCTAGAGCCCAAACAGAGACAAAATTCCCTTGTGGAATCAGTGAATGGACTTTGTTAGTTTAACTCTTCCTTGGGAGTATCATTTGTTAATTTTCAAACCACCAACTCCTTTTCCCCCAAATTCTGCTTTACTGCCTCCCTCACAGCCCATGTTCTACTAGCTGGTTCGAATAAGGAGGGAAAGTGGCTAAATTAATTGGTAGAATCCCCTCCCCGGGCCCAGGGATGGAAGCAGAGTGCAATCAGAACACACCCCAGGAGTGGTCCCATTAGAAAACAAGAAGCCCCAGGGGGGTTTCCTGTAGAGCAGAGATAAAGAGGCTCACAGCCAGGGTACTTGGGGGGATGGGGGCGGCTGAACGCCACAAAGAGACCACAATGGAGAGAAGTGCAACCTGGGACCAACACTTAGCCAATCCTGAGGAAGTGAAGCTGAGCCTAGGAGGTAGAAACCAGATCCTAGCCCAACTGCTGGAGCCACCCGATCAAGCTTTGACGAATGCCAGCCCTAGCTCTTGATTTTTCAGTCCACGACCCAGAACATCTTCTTCCTCGCTAGGTCTGACAAATGAAAGCATTCTGAGCAACAAGGGAATTCATCACTTACCTGGATAACCAATTCCTTTGGCATTTGCATAGGGGACCCCAGAAGAACCTGGGCTATAAACAGGATTCATGATTTCAAGAACTAAAACGGAAAAAAAAAAAAAAAAATTTAGACAAGCACTTTTATTCTCTGGTTTTTCTCCAGTAACACTCAAAAAAGAGCAGGCAGCAAGAGTTCCCTCTCTAGTTTACTAAAAACAAGGCATTTCATGCTGCTGCCAACCAACACAGAAAAGGAAGCCAGAAGTCCTGATGAAAGCCCACTTAAACATTGTAATCCTTCCTTTACAACTTCTTCAATCCATCAGAAGCTAAGAGAGATGTGTTCTCTAACAGTGAAAACAATGTTCTTAAATCTAAATGTCCTTATAAGAAAGAATAGTTAAAGAAACCAGATCTATGGGGCGCCTGGGGGGCTCAGTTGGTTGGGCAACTGCCTTCGGCTCAGGTCATGATCCTGGAGACCCGGGATCAAGTCCCACATCGGGCTCCCTGCTCGGCGGGAAGCCTGCTTCTCCCTCTCTCAGTCCCTCTGCTGTGTTCCCTCTCTGGCTGTGTTTCTCTCTGTCAAATAAATAAATAAAATCTTTTTAAGAAACCAGATCTATGCAAAATATGAAATATTATACAGCTACTTTTTAAAGCATTTAAAAACATGACTGATATATTATGTGACAAAAGGAAAAGAACAATGCTGCATTATGCAGTATGATCCCAAATCTGCCCTTACATGTAGTACAGGCATGTGCAGTGCCAGCACAAACAGAAAAAGTCTGGGAGAATATAAAAATATGAAAAGAGGGGCGCCTGGGTGCTCAGTTGGTTAAAGTCTCTGCCTTCGGCTCAGGTCATGATCCCGGAGACCTGGGATCGAGTCCCACATCGGGCTTCCTGCTCGGCGGGAAGTCTGCTTCTCCCTCTCTCACTCACTCCCCCTGCTTGTGTTCCCTCTCTCGCTGTTTCTCTCTGTCAAATAAAATCTTAAAAAATATATATATGAAAAGAGATATCTCTAGATGAGGTAGGTTCAGTGTTCTTTTTCTACTTTTCTCTATTTTTTTTTTAAGATTTTATTTATTTGACAGAGAGAATCAACCAATGTATTCTGAAGTGTGAGTTTAATTAAGCCTACTCTGTATTCCTCACCTAGTAAGTCACTGATTTCTGTGGTAGTAAGGATTAAAGGGATCTTCAATTTAAGTAAAAAGCAGTACAGAATAAGCAAATAGTAGGCAACAGGTAACATGGGAACTCTGTACCTTCCACCCAATTTTGCAGTGAACCTGTAACTGCTCTGAAGAAGTCTACTTAAAAATAAAGAAGGGCGCCTGGGTGGCTCGGGTCTTGATCTCACAGTCCTAAGTTTGAGCTCCACATTGGGCTCCATGCACAGCGTGGAACTTATTTTAAAAATAATAGAACATGCAAATACATACTTGTTTAGTATCTGCCTCCCGCCGCATCGCCAACTAGAAAGCAGCCTGCGGCAGACAGGGCAGGGACTTGGTCCTCGGTACTCTAGTATCTCCAGCACCCCTGACAGCACATGGCACAACGCAGGGGCCAAGTACAGGCTGCCTTTCTTTCTTTTGTAAAAGATTTTATTTATGGGGCGCCTGGGTGGCTGAGAGGGTTAAGCCTCTGCCTTCGGCTCAGCTCATGATCTCAGGGCCCCAGATGGAATCCACATCGGGCTCTCTGCTCAGCGGGAGCCTGCTTCCTCCTCTTTCTCTGCCTGCCTCTCTGCCTATCTGTCATCTCTCTCTCAGTCAAATAAATAAAATCTTTTTAAAAAAGTTAAAAAAGAAAAGATTTTATTTATTTATTCATGGCGGGGGGACAGAGGGAGAAGCAGACTTACTGCTTAGACTCCCTGCACAGCAGGAAGCCTGATGTAGGACTTGATTCCAGGACCCTGGGACCATGACCTGAGCCAAAAGCAGACGCCCAACCAAACTGAGCGAGTGGTGCCTGACCTGCTGACTTTCTAAAGACACACACACCTTCAAACACTATAGGCATCAAATTCCATTACAAAAACATACCGCAAAAATTAACCACTTCAAAGTCTCAGCTTACCTGATGCATTTAAAATATTCACAATCAAGCAGCTCAGGACACACAAAAACGTCACTGGTCACATCCCTAGCCTCCATAATAAATTCTAGTCTACATTAGGAATAAATCAGGAACATCAGTGATTGGGACGTTCTTACCTAAATAACTGCCTTTTTTTTTTAAACTTCGAAGCCAAAGTTACTATGACAGCCACAATTACAGCTAAAACATTAGTCTAGATCAGTGCGGGACAACGAACGGCACTCTCTGCAACAGTGAAGATGCTACCTGTGCCTTCCAATATGAAAGCCACTAGCTAAAACTACTGAGCACCAAAAATGTGGCTAGTGATTTTATCTGATCTCAACTTAATTTTTTAAATTAGTTTATTAAGTAATCTCTACACCCAATGTGGGGCTTGAACTCATGACCCCTAAATCAAGAATCATATGCTCCCCCAACTGAGCCTCAACTTAAATTTAATAGTCATTTGTCTAGGGACTACCATATAGACAGTACAAGTCTACAACACAGATGGGAGAAAACAGGGATAGAAAGGCACAGAAAGCAAGCAGGAGAATTGTTTACTATCTTACCACACAGTTTAAGAAAAAACAAACTCGGGAGGCGCCTGGATGGCTCAGTTGGTTAAGCGTCTCCTTTGGACTCTGGTCATGATCCCAGGGTCCTGGGATTGAGCCCCATGTCTGGCTCCCTGCTCAGTGGGGAGCCTGCTTCTCCCTCTCCTTTCACTAACTCTGACTTTCTCTCTCAAATAAATAAAATCTTAAAAAACAAAAATAGAATAAACTGGAGGGACCTGGGTGGCTGATCTCTTCTACAGTTGATCTCAGGACCGTGAGTTCAAGCACTGCATTTAAAGAATAAACAAGCTGGCAACTGCCAATCCCGATTGTCCTGCACCTTTAAAGCCATTCTTGGTGGGTCTCCAACAGAACTGTGAGAGCCCTCATAAATTCCACCTATCTCTGTCCTTCAACTATGATCTGCTGAGAAAGTATATGATTCCCAAAACTGTTTCTCTATTCTGTGCCAGAACCTAATTGTATTCCCTCAGTTTAATTCAAGATAAGCAAAGCACTAAGCAAAGGCCGCAGAGAAAGCAGAAAGAGCAAGTCACAGGCTTGTTTGAGTTTATTATCTAGAGACGTTCTGTCTAAGACAACCTTCGGTGAAGATGAAAATGTATGGCAATTGTTCATGTAAAGTTAATGGCTGGCTAGTAAACACCTGAAGTGTGGCTAGCACAAGTAAGGAACTGCATTTTATTTTAACTTAAACAGTCACACGTAGGTGATGGCTATTATATTGGAGAATTCAAACGTGTAAGACAAAAGACAAGAGGGGCACCTGGGTGCCTCAGTCATTAAGCGCCTGCCTTAGATTCAGGCCATGATCCCGGGGTCCAGGGATCGAGCCCCGCAACAGGCTCCCTGCTAAGCAAGAGTCCTGGTTCTCCCTCTCCCACTCCCCCTGCTTCTCTTCCCTCTCTTGCTTTAAGTCCATAAAGGAATGAAGTATCCTGAAGGTTGAGAGAGCAAAAATTCAACCGGGGGGGTTGGGGGATGGTCATGAAAAACTTGACTATAGAGGTAGTATTTCCAATAAGCTCTGAACAAGTACGATCCCAAAAAGCCACTCAAGTGAGAAAATGCAAGATGCACTTCAGGAATGCTGGGCAACTGGGGTTGTAGGGAATCAACAAAGATGATTATGAAAACACAGGTTAGTTTCTTAGAATCATCATGTGGAGACCCTTAAATGCAGGGCTGAGCAGATCTCATCTGGTAGGTAATGAAGCTCATGAATAACATAGCAGATTAACACAGGAGTTACCGAATAACCTGGTAATTCTACTCCCTGGTAAATACCTAAGAGAAATGAAAACATACATCCACACAAAAATCTGTACACGAATGTTGATTATTCATAACAGCCCCAAAACCGTGAACTACTCAAATGAAGCAATGACCACCACTAGGCTCTCCTGTCATTAAGAAACTCAGTGTAGGGGCGCCTGGGTGGCTCAGTTGGTTAAACAACTAACTTCAGCTCAGGTCATGATCCCAGAGTCCAGGGATCAAGCCCCACATCGGGCTCCCTGCTCAGCGAGAAGCCTGCTTCTCCCTCTCTCACTCCCCCTGCTTGTGTTCCCTCTCTGGCTGTGTTTCTGTCAAACAAACAAACAAACAAACAAATAAGTAAGAATCTCAGTGTAAACCAGTAATACAATTTCCACTATATGCTTGTTATGTTACTACGAAATGTATAGAATTAAGTTTGAATTCTCAATACCGTAAGTTCCAAACTATCCAGAAGTTTTATTTCCCAAAAGCATTTTTACCTCTCCAGAGCATGTTTCCTAAAGAGACTGAAAAATCTTAATGAATTAAAAATATTAGGCAAGAAAATATAACAAGATTGATGAAAGAAAATGTTGGGGGTGGGGACGCCTGAGTGGCTCAGTTGGTTAAGCCACTGCCTTCAGCTCAGGTCATGATCCTGGAGTCCTGGGATCGAGTCCCACATCGGGCTCCCAGCTCTGCGGGAAGTCTGCTTCTCCCTCTGACCTTCTCCCCTCTCATGCTCTCTCTCACTCACTCACTCTCAAATAAATAAAATACTTAAAAAGAAAAGAAAATGTTGTGGGGTTCCCTCTCTTACTCAATAAAAGGGCTTGCTGAATAACAAAGATAAAGTCTGTGAACATAAAAAAAAAAAAAAAAGCTTCTTTGGTTACTTGTTCAAATAATCAAATAATGAGATTTTTCCCCCAAGATTCTGAGCCTCCAGGACAGGGAAAAATACTTTGTTCAGCTATGTCTTCTTCCTGTATCTCACCAGTGCTAGGCACTCAGATAGCTTATATACATCTTCCCAATGTTTTAGAAGAACTACGTGACACTGGGCGCCTGGGTGGCTCAGTGGGTTAAAGCCTCTGCCTTCGGCTCAGGTCATGATCTCAGGGTCCTGGGATCGAGGCCCGCATCGGGCTCTCTGCTCAGCGGGGAGCCTGCTTCCTCCTCTCTCTCTGCCTACCTCTCTGCCTGCCTCTCTGCCTACTTGTGATCTATGTCTGCCTCTCTCCCTCTCTCTCTCTCTCTCTCTCTCTCTCTCTCTCTGTCAAATAAATAAAGTC
>PITA01016800.1:0-45372 GCA_004023965.1 Spilogale gracilis
AAAAAAAAAAAAAAAAAAAAAAAAAAAAAAAAAAAAAAAAAAAAAAAAAAAAAAAAAAAAAAAAAAAAAAAAAAAAAAAAAAAAAGAAGATCAGAGATAAAGTTTCTAGGCTTAGGAGAGAGATGTTAGAAATGTGTTAGCAAGATAGATTATTACATATTTAAAAATAGACTGCCTAAGCCTTGTAAGATCACAGAAGCATTCAGAATAACTTTTAACCATGTGTAGTTCAATTATAAAAATAAAGAGCCAAAAAGTACAGACAAACTTATGAAGGCATCATTTCCCCTGACCTTCTATCCCTCCCCCATGGTTAATTCCTTATCTCTAAATAATGTAATTACCCTGCTATTTTATTTTATTTTATTTTATTTTATTTTATTTTATTTTATTTTATTTTATTTTATTTTATTTATTTATTTGACACAGCTAGAGAGGGAACACAAGCAGGGGGAGTGAGAGAGGGAGAAGCAGGCTCCCCTCTGAGCAAGGAACCCGATGTGGGGCTCAATCCCAGGATCCTGAGATCATGACCCGAGCCAAAGGCAGATGCTTAATGATATAACCACCCAGATGCCCCTATACTGCTATTTTTGAATTCATCATATTCAGTTTTTTTTTCTGTTAATGTATCATAGTGACAAAGTGTTTTGATTAATGACACATTCTTTCTCTTATTCTTCCATTTATATCACTGTCTCATTTCCACTGCTGCTCATTTCTGCACCTACACAAAGGATACTCAAACTTCTCTTTCTTGTTTCATCAGTTTTCAACCCCTTGAGTCCACATTTTATAAAATGAGCATATTTGTCATTTTATCTTTACCATTATTACTCTCTACCCTAATTTTCTCAACTCTGTCAACTCCACCTTTATTCTTGCTTTGGCAAGGTTAATAACATTTACACACTGGTTTGCAGTTGTAGCTAAATCTTCTGTGACTTCTCTATAGATGATTCTAAAAGTTAATACATACTTCGTTTGCGATATGTAAATATTGTTCAATGTAGTATATACCAGGATCAAATTTCCTTCTCTGTGGTTACAGTGTCCTGTGCTGCTCAAAGGAAAATGCTTCTAGTGGATTTTTTTTTAAAGATTTTATTTATTTATTTGACAGAGAGAAACACAGCTAGAGAGGGAACACAAGCAGGGAGAGTGAGAGAGGGAGAAGCAGGCTTCCCGCCAAGTAGAGAGCCTGATGTGGGGCTCGATCCTGGGTCTCCAGGATCATGACCTGAGCTGAAGGCAGTCGCTTAACCAACTGAGCCACCTAGGCGCCCCTCTAGTGGATTTTTTTTTTTTTGATCATACATTTCTTTAAAAAAAATCATGTATTTCTTTACATAGCCTTATCATTTCTCAAGTTTTCTAGGCTTTCACTTGTACTGTTTAATCTGTCAATTCCCTCTAGTATCTGGGGACCTTCCTGTTATCTGGAGGTGTGGGATTCTTTTTCTTCCCAATTTTTTACTGTTTGAATTACCATGTTTTGTTCTGGAGTAATTTCTATTTATTTCTCTTTTTTTCTTGGAATTTTCTTATTTCTGGCCTTCTTCAAGTGTTTGGTTGTCAGTTTTTGCGGGGGGGGGAGTCGGGAATCAATCAATAGAAAGATTAAGTACTGTGAAAGTGGGTTGGGCTTTTGACCAGCCAGCCTACCTTTAAAGTGAGCGATTGGGGAGCACATTTAAATTAAGTCCTCCAGTTGTCAGAATGAGGAGAGGAGGCCTAAACATTCACAGGAACTAGCACCAGTATTAATCACTATAGTTCTTTGCAGACAGGCCAATATTTCTTTAAAGAGAAAAACCCTTCTCTCTCTTTGTTTTGTTTTGAGGATGAAGGGCAATAAATACCTACTTATTGAATATATATATTGCAGGTGGGAAGAGGGAGAAGAAAGAGGATAGTTGGCTAGCTGGCGGTCCTTAACTATCTATATAGCTAATCTTTGTTTCAAAACATTTTTATTGAGATACAAGTCACTCAAATTTTAAAGCTTTAAAGCATAGAATTTAATGATTTTTATTATACCCATGGAATTGTACAGCCATGACCATATCATTTTTAGAACATTTTTACCACTCCAGAATAAACCTCTTACCATTAAAATGGTTCTGAGACTCAGTTTTTAACGTACGGAGCAAGAATGCAGCTTCAAATAATTCTCCTGATCCCAGCTTGGTGTTCTGTAATTCAATTCAATTCTGACGCTATCCATCCGGAGATAGCATCAGATCCCACAGCTTAAGGAGTCAGTTCTACAAGATTGCTCCCCACCTGTACTGCACCCAACCATTTCCCCATTTCAGATGCCAATTGTAAGCTCATGTTGTTATCTGTGCTTCTGATACATTTACAGATTGGAAGTTCCCATGACCTTAAGACTTCACAGACACCAGTTTCAAGCCTTAAGACTTCACAGACACCAGTTTCAAGCCTAGGTTGTTATGTGTTCTTCCGATGGACCAGCTATAAATCAGAGGTTCCCGTAACCTCCTCCTTAGGTTCAATTAATTTGTTAGAGCTGTTCACAGAACTCAGACAACTTACTAGATTACTTTTTTTTTTTTTTTTTTTTAAAGTTAGGGATGTGACTTCGAAATAACCAGATAGAAGAGCTGCATAGGACAATGTATGGGGAAGGGGACTTCCATGTCCTGTTTAGGTGTGCCATTCTCCCCAAATTTTCATGTGTTCCCTAACTCAGAAGCTCTTTAAATCCTGTCCTTTTAGGTTTTTATGGCGGCTTCCTTACATAGGCATCAGTATTTCACTCCTTTTTAGTGTAGAATAGTATTCCGTTGTTTGAATATACCACATTATATTTATCTATTCATCAATTGCTGGACATTTAAACACTTGATCTTAGCTGCTAAAAGGATGAGAAGCCATATTTGATGGCTATTTAGATTTTCTATTTTATAGCTCTTGTGAATATTGCTGTTATGAACATTCATATACAAGTTTTCATTTCTCTTGGGTATATATCTAGGAATAGAATAGCTATGTCTTACTGAAACTCTATGCTTCACCTTTTGAGGAACCACCAAATGTTTTTTCGAAGTTATAAACTTATTTTCATCCTACCATTGATGCACTAGGGTTCCACCCAAGGATGAGGTTCTCCATGTTCCTGTCAACACTTGATTATGGTGTGTGGTGGTATTTCATTGTGGTTATGATTTGATTTTCTCTGAACTGTGTCCCTGGGGCCAGGCGTCAGGGCTTATCAGTTGGTGGGCTTCTCTTGAGGTCAGTTAGGGGACTATCTAGCTGTTTTCCTAGAGACTCAAATATCTGTAGCTGTAGGTAGGTCTATTCTCTTGAGGTGGTCTTTTTTCTCTTTAGGTTTTTTTAACGTCTTTATGGGGATCTTGAGCCTCATTCCATGGTTGGGAAGGGAATTGATTGTCCAGGATATAGGACAATCAATTGTCCAGGAAGAGGATTGATTATCCAGGATATAAACTTTTTCTTCAACTATGTATTTTCAGTTGCTTGCTCCATTCCCATGCTATTTTATTTTATTTATTTAATTTTTTTTAAAGATTTTATTTTATTTATCTGACAGAGAGAAACACAGCCAGAGAGGGAACACAAGCAGAGGGAGTGAGAGAGGGAGAAGCAGGCTTCCCACCGAGCAGGCAGACCGATGTGGGGCTCGATCCCGGGTCTCTGGGATCATGACCTGAGCCGAAGGCAGTTGCTTAACCAACTGAGCCACCCAGGTGCCCTCCGCCCCATGCTATCTCATATCTGTGTCCCTCTAATCGGGAGTCCCTTGTTTCGTTCAGCTTCTCCAGAGGTTATACTTTCTGTTTTCTGTGAAGGTCTGTGTATCTGTTACTTACACAGATGTTTAGTTAACTCTCTTGTCTTTAGATCCCATGTTACCTCATTTTCTCTGATACCTGCTGCTTTTACTTCTTGAGACTTTTTAGAATTTATGGGGTGAATAAATATATTCTTCAGGCATTTAGATTTGATCTTGCTGCTCCCTTTAGTATTATTTACCTTTTCTTTGTTCACTTCCCATCTTCATAGATTGTGGTTAGGTTTACCACAGGTCTTTTGATTTCTTTGAAGGAGTTTGTCTGTTTATTTTACTCCTTTTTGTTTGGGGTGTTTTTTTGTTTTTGCTTTTGTTCTTTTTTTTTTTTTTTTAGGAGAAGAGGACATAATAACATAATAGTCTTTAATTAACAATCTTGAAATAGGAAGTCATACTAACTCTTTTGATATAGTGCCTCAGAGTCACTAGTCAGGTAAAGAAAATGTGAGTGGCTGTCTCTACAGGCTCTTAATTTCTGCCCTGAGTGAAATAATAATAAAGAGGGTCAGAATACTTGCCAGGTCATGATTACAGAAACTTGGCTGTAAGTCATGGGCAAAAAGCTTGGTTGTCTGCCCCCACAGTTGAGTGAGTGGTTTCACCTCTGGGACCCAGTGAATGTTCAGACGGTTGAGTAATCCCACCTCAGGCACATGGTTGGCAGCAGGGCAAGTAATATATGAGTACTTGGCATGATAATTAATGGGGAATATAAAGAGAGTGTAAACATTTGACAGGACTTTGTCTCTTAGTTTCTCATAGTTTCATTTTCACTGCTATCAATAGGATTGATTTTGCTCAGAGAATGGGGGTATTCTTAATTTTGGCAGATGCAAGGATTACTATTACTAATATTTCTCTAGGGAAAGGAGATGAATACTATGTCAGTCCATGATCTACTGTAAGAGCATTTTTAACCAGTTTATTTTTATTAATTTTTTGAGTTTTTACTTAAAATATTGAAGTATAGTTGATATACAATGTTACCTTAGTTTCAGTGTACAACATAGTGGTTCAACAACTCTGTAATTATGCAATGCTCACCACAAGTGTAACTCCCATCTGTACCATACTTTGCTATTACAACTGTATTTTCTATGCTGTACTTTTCATCTCCATGACCTTCTCATTTTATAACTGGAATGAACCCATCACTAAGGTCAGAGGATGATGGGTAAGGTCTTGGTTAAATTCTTAGTTCTTTGGTAGGTTGTGGGGATTTAGTTGGTCCTATTTGGATCACACTGAATTTGGGAACAAATGGTGGCTGACAGAAATCACAAGTTTGCTGTGCCAAGAAAAAACAAAACTCCAGAATAGTGCTTCTCAAACTTCAGTGTCCACCAGAATCACTTGGAAGGCTTATTGAAACACAGGACTGCTAGGCCCCACTCTCAGAGTTTCTGACTCAGTAGGACTGGGATGAGGCCCAATAATTTACATTTCTAACAAGTTTCTGCATGATGCTGATACTGCCAGTGTGGGGAGCTATACTTTGGAAATCACTGCTTTTGAACAATGGTTCTTAAATTTTAGTGTGCAAAGTATTTTCTGGGGAAGGTATACTAAAAGTGTTGTGTCTAGGACCTCATTTCTGGAAATTCTGATTTGGAAAGTTTGGGGGTGAAGCCTAGGAATCTATATTTTAAAGTATCCCAGCTAATTCTGTTTTTTTTTTTTTTAATTCTACTATATCAATATATGCCACATTTTATCTGTCCATTCATCATTTGATGGACAACCCCAGATAATTCTTGTATAGGAACCACTGAAGATCAGCACACCATACAATGAGTAATGCTGCTCTGTAGGTTTCATGTAACAAAGATTATAAGTTAATGATCCTGAGGCACCTGGCTGGCTCAGTCAGTAGAGTGTGCAACTCTTAATCTCAGGGTTATGGGTTTGAGCCCCATGTTGGGTATAGAGATTATTTTAAAAAATTAACAAAATAAAAGAAATACTATTTATTTATTTTTACTAAATTGGAGCACTACTTTTCTAATTTCCATGTATACTTTTATATTAGCATCCCGGCAGGAAATAGAGCTTATCTCAGATGATTTAATTGAAGAGATTTTAGTGAAGGGATCGTTGACAGGTGTAGGCAGATTAAAAGAACAAATAATGAAGCATCCAAGTATTATCAGGAATAGATCAGCTTTTGCCACTTCTTTTTTTTTTTTTTTTAAGATTTTATTTATTTATTTGACAGAGAGAGAGATCACAAGTAGGCAGAGAGGCAGGTAGAGAGAGAGGAGGAAGCAGGCTCCCTGCTGAGCAGAGAGCCTGATGCAGGCCTTGATCCCAGGACCCTGAGATCATGACCCATGGTGAAGGCAGAGGCTTTAACCTAACACTGAGTCACCCAGTGTTTTGCCATTGAAGGGTTTACCACTTATAGGGTTACCACAGGAGGAAGTAATGGTATTATTTTGAGGGTTTATTAAGAGTGGGAGCTATGGAGAAGGGCCTTTCCTCTTACTCTTCATTCAGGCAGGGGAGACACAAAGTCTCATCAGTCATCTTTTGTTACAGGGTGATATTTTTGTCACTTTCCCATCTGAAACCAGAATCGCAATGTAGTCATCACTAGGGCTCATCATATAACCTAGTAGGCAAGGGAGCGGGATGGTGGAGAAATAATTAATGTAAAATATGCTTGACTGTAACAGTCTCCGTTTTTGTAACTGGTCAGCAGGCTGAAGTTGATAATCATAACTTCCTTTCTCCACTATATTTTGTATTCCTTATATTTTCTTCAGCACATTGACTAGTCAGGCTTCTTTGCCTTCGTATCCCAAAGATCTGAGTCCTTATGTGTCTTATATTTACTGGGTTAACATAGTTTTTCATTAAGTTTGTTGCTGGACATAGAAATAATACTAAAAGGCTGACCAGTGAATCTCTTGGATTTTAGACATAGTTTATCTGTTCCTGTTATGCAAAGCCACCCAATTTCCTCTTAGTAATAGGGAAAAATCACTCTGTTGGCACATTAACCTTTTTTTTTTCTTTGTGGCCTGTGGTGGAATCCCAAATGGGGCAGTCTCCGCTTCGAATTTAATAGAACTCTGACTGGGTTCCTTGCTGGAAGCTTTCTTTTCCTGGGAACTAGAATCTCTAACGTCTTCACAAAGTATGTACATTTTGAGAAATCCTTCCACACAGATCCTTTCTGGACCTCCTTTTTACCAATAATTCAGTCTTTTTCTTTCCATTTCCTTGATCCTAACCCATTAGCTATTACCCATGTATCTGTAAATCTGAATCTTTGGCTGTCTCACTTTCCCAGTAAAGTGACAATGAGATGTATTGCTCAAAGTTAAACTCATTAGGAAGATTTTCCTTTGTTACTGTTATTCAAGGACACTTTGCAGTGGGAAACTGGTGTTACAGCTTACCCACGCTGCCAGCATATCATGTAGACACATCTGTAAACCAAAGCTCTGGGTTTTTCTTCTTCTTCTGTTCATTGGTCATAGGGAACTCCACATGAGGTTTTACAAGAGTGATGAAGCAGCTGGACTAGTACTATGGGATTTGAGCCACTTTTTCAGTTTATGCCTTCTTTTCTTATTCATATATTTCATTTCTCTTTAATTATAAAATGTTTCACAAACTCAGTTTCTTGACTCAGTAGATTGGGTAGCCCATTTCATGATGGGCAGCTCTGGTCTTGTAGTCACTTGGTGTTCTGTAACTAGATGCTCTATCTGTATCATGGCCCTGCAGAACTAGGAGCTGTTTCTCAAATGGAGAATAATTGTTGACAGCTAACCTGAGAGTCTGTGCAATGATTCTCCTTTTGGGGTTTTCAGAGGCTATATAGAGTAGACCTATCTGGCATTGGTAATTCAAGTACTACTGGGTCTTTTGGGCCATAGATGATCAGCTTACATTGTAGCCTTTATCAGCCTCAGAGCCCTCTCTTGCTCTGGGCTCTACTTAAAAGTAGCCACTCTACCTGAATGTAAGACATACTGCTTCTAAAATTCAAGGAGACTCTCCAAGTTTTGTGCTTCTTTTCTTCTTGGAAGGCAGTGCAAGGTGAAGCAACATCTTTTTTTAGAGGGCATATTCTAACACGTCCCAGATTTTCCTGGAAACTTCACAGTGTGGCAGGCTCTTGAATTTTTATGAGGTACTTGCCACTTCCTGCTTATCAGGTTTACTTATAATGTCATTGATATTGAACTAACACTAAAAGAAGATACCCTTTTTGAAAAATTTTGCATGACAGAGTTTTTACTTATAAATGCTTATCAGTACACCAAGTAATAATGTGTAACTAGTTTTTGAATTCCATCATCTAGTAATTATGATTAGGAGAAATTAAAAGCAGCCCAAATAATTATACTGATATTTTTTGTATACAGAAAGGACTATTTTAAGGCTGGCTGCTGTTTCACACAGGTTACAAATAACCATTACTTTTTCACTGATGAAGTATGTGACCTTCAAGAAAGATTTAAGGAAAAAAAAATTAATCCCTTTGTTTTTAAATTTTTTTGAACTTGGCCAAGAAAGAAAACACCAGTATTGATATATATGTTGGTTGAGCTAAAAAGCATGGGAAAACACACAATGCATACCCATTAAATTTCTTTTTAAAAGTTATTATTTATTTTTTATTAAGTAATCTTTATGCTGTACAGCGCTCAAACTCAACGACCCCAAGATCAAGAGTTGCATGCTATACTGACTGAGCCAGCCAGGTGCCCCACCCATTAAATTTCAGAGCATATAAGGTAAAAAGATAAAATCTTTGGATAAACTCTGAGTTTGTATCAAGAAGCTAGATTTGCTATTTTCCCAAAAGTAAATGGATCTACTATATAACATATGGCAATAATTTCATGGCTTTTCATAAGAATATAACTTGAGCTTTGCTAAAGGTTCATATTCCATGAAGGCTTCTGAAATACCAATCCATGGAACAGGTTCTTTCTTTTCCCCCTAACCATTTATGAGATAGTTTTCATGGATTTCTGGTGGGATGTTGCAGACAAAGAATTGAAAGGTTTTCCAGGACTTCATCTGTGTTCTTCTGGAAGTAGTTCTGGAGGATGGTCATTCCCTGGGTCTTCTTCCCCACTTTAGTGCTTCCCTGGGATCCCAGAACTGCACCTTCCTTGGCCTTGAACTCTTTCTCCCTCTGCAGGTATTGTTGTTTAATTTTAGCCTGAGCTTCTTTGGACTCCTTTGGCCTCAGGTTTGTTTGTTTGTGGGCCTTAGACACCTTCTCTGTGGCTTGTTTTTTGCTTGCAGTAGCTGCTTGATGTGCTGTAACTGACTGGCCATGGTGGCAACCTGTACTACTATCTTTGACAGGCAAAAGGAACTACCTTTGATTGTCTTTATTCATTTGGATTAAGAAATGTAATAGGTTAATAGATTTGCACCAGGTTTCATGAGCTCTGTTGACCTTTTCCTGTAAATGTATCTTATTATCTTTTTAAAAAGATTTTATTTATTTATTTGACAGAGAGAAACACAGCGAGAGAGGGAACACAAGCAGGGGGAGTGAGAGAGGGAGAAACAGGCTTCCCACCAGGCTGGGAGCCTGATGCAGAGCTCGATCCCTGGACTCTGGGATCATGAGCTGAGCCGCAGGCAGAAGCTCAATGACTGAGCCATCCAGGTGCCCCAGTATATCTTTTTGAAGAGCAGCTGTAATTGGAATCTCTCCTAAGTTTATGATAATCCATAGTTGTTATCCAGGATCCATTTAACTCTTTCACAGGCCAAAGAGGATAACGAATGAGGATGCATCGTTGTTGCATTTTTAAAGTCTTTGATGGTGGCACTAATCTAGGCAATTTCCTTAGTGATGAGTATTGATTTTGAAAAGCGTGCTGTTTTGGTGGGTTGGGAGAAGTTCCAAGGGATTCCAGTTAGTCTCTGCTATGATAATAACCTTCATAATACTCTTCCTTAGCAGAAGCTAAGGTAAGGTTTCAGCTAGTTTATGAGTATATCTGTTCCAACTTTGTATTACATCAATAGGAAGATAATGGCAGGAGAGGTCTGTGCACCTACTGAATTTACTGTGGGAAAGACTTGGAAGTAGGGTAATTCAGGGAGAGAAACAAAACATGAGAGACTTTGGACACGGAAACAAACTGAGGGAGGGGGTCAGGGGATGGGAGAGCCTGGTGGTGGGTACTGAGGGCACCTATTGCATGGAGCACTGGGTGTGAGGAATGGGCAATGAATCTTGGAACACTGAAAAAATTAAAAAAAATGTAATTTGTGCACCATCACCCAGTTAAATGGCCACCATAGATGCTTTTAGGTTCCCCACCTGTACTTTGATTTGGGAGTTCAAGGTCCCAATCTTTTTTATTTTGTAAATGCTTAAGCAAAGCAGGTTGCCCACTTAAGGAGTCTTTGTAATTACTGTTGTCATCAAACAATCAAGTGCAATAGCCATTTATCTCTCAAAGCTGAGTCTTCAACTGGCCCTTTATCCCACACTGTACCAATAATAATTTGAACAATTATGATCCCATTGCATGCCATGTATTTCTGCTGTTTTTTCTCCCTGCTCCCTTCAGGGAACTCATCTGTGTGTTCATCAGCTATGTGAGCAGACCAGTCCCTAAATTCCTATATACTGTATCAGTTAAGATTCCAGCAGGAAACAGCATTCATGGCAGATGGTTTCAAAGAAAGAGACTTAAAGAAAGTGGGATTACTTATAGAGGATTGGGAAAAGTTAAGAGCAGAAATTATCTCCATAGTTAGCAGAATAAATGTAAACTATCTAATTTAATTGTATTTTGGGGCATATTTGTATGACAGCTGGACCTTTTCTGTAACTAATACAAGAATTTACATTATTATGGCTGTGTAGACACTACTGACAGCTGAGGCATGATTATATTTCTTCCTTTTGTTTTCTCTGAAGTTAAAAATAATTTAAAGGACCTTTTTACACACTTTATCCAGATTTCTTCATTGTTAATATTTTTATCTCATTTGTTTGATCACCTCTTTCTTTCTCTTGTGCTCACTCTCTCATGCATACACACTTTTTTTGTTGTTTTCTGAACCATAAGAGAGTATATTACATACATCGTGGCCCTTTATTTTTAAAGTTCTTTTGTGTAGGTTTCTTAAGAATAGGAATATTCTTACATAACCACAGTACAGTTATTAATTTCATAAAATTATGTTGATATAATACTTTTATCTATCCTGATATTCAAATTCTAATTTTTTCCGTTGTTCTAATAACGTAAAAAGGTGCTTTATATAGCCGCCTCCCCACTGTTACAAGATCTAGTCCAGTCTGCATTCATTTGCATCTATTTTTGGCCTCTTTTAAGCTGGGTAATTTCCACAGCCTTTCCTTGTCTTTTATAACAGTGACATTTTTGAAGAGTCTCTCTCACCACTAAAAAATAAAATATTTCCCATTTTGTTTATCAGTTGTTTCCTTGTGACGTTAAGATTATACATTCTTGGCCAGACTAGTATACTACTGCCAAGAGTAGGTAGCATTGCATTTTCCACACACTATCATGTAGACTCACCTTCACTGATGATTAATTTTAGTCTGCTGGTCAAGGTGTTGTCTAATTTCTCCACTGCATAATTACTGTTTCCCGCCATTGCTATTAGTAAGAAGTATACATACCCTGCTTTGCATCAAAATTTTCCCTTAAATTTATCATTCCTTGATGATTCGTGCCTGATAAAATCTTTACAGTGATGGTTGAAAGATGATTTTTCTAAATCAGTACTTTCTTTATATTTGCCTTTTGGCCCTCAGTGTTCTATAAGTAGTAGATTTCCCTTCTCCCTCATTTATTTATTTGTCTATTTGTTATTAGTGTGGACTCATGAATTTCTATATTTCTCAATAGTTTATAAGTCAGTATTAATTGTCCCAGGTTTGGCCAGTGGAAGCCTCTCAAGCTAGCTCCTGTGTCCTTGTGACATACCTTTTTTTTTTTTAATAATTTAATTTAATTAATTTATTTTTAGGACTCTTAAAACTTTATAGCATAGCAGGATGTTCCAGGATCATATTATACCTATCCTGCTGTAGCCATGGAATAAGCTATTTCTCTGGGGAGCCCTGATTCCTGTTAGTGGGAAATGGTATTAGAGACTAAGATCTGAGTGGTAGATGTGCTCATGTTACATGGTGTCTTTGCTTTTAGGCCCTTTTAGAGGCCAAAGCATACAAATATGTGCATGTAAATATATCTATACATATATACATGCATAAGGACATACATAGGAACAGGCACAGAAATACGGATATATGCACATGAATGTGCATCAACTTATACATATACATTATTTAGGTATCATGAATTCACACCAATGTCGCCAATTTCAGTGTGTCCCTCCATGATTCTCTCTTCCTTTCCCATTCCATATTTATATCCCTTCTTCCAAAGTGGATCCCTGGCTCCCAATAACATTCACACATGTATTCATTCACTCATTCTTATAACACATGTAAAGTAGTTTTAGAATGTTTTTTGACCGTATCACTACAATAAACAAACCTCTGTTTCTTCTCTTTCTAGCTAACTTACTCCCAAAATCAAGTGCTTTAAGACTGCCCTTTGGAATTTTGCATACTTTCAAGTTTCTTCCCTGTAGCCAGAGCCATGAACCCATGTTGAGTATTTTTGCATTCTTATTTCACCTTTTTCTTTGATTTTTAACTGTGC
The DNA here is from genome assembly GCA_004023965.1 of Spilogale gracilis. Taxonomy (NCBI): domain Eukaryota; kingdom Metazoa; phylum Chordata; class Mammalia; order Carnivora; family Mephitidae; genus Spilogale; species Spilogale gracilis. The sequence continues at coordinate 12,538 of PITA01016800.1, forward strand.
TTTCCCTAAGATCTGTGCCTCCCTCTGTTTCTTTTCGAAGAATTTTATCAGCCTTTCCTTCTCTACTTTCTATACTCTTAAGTTTCTAGTAGTAACATTGGGCTGATGGTAGAATTGCTGTTCGAATTTCCCCATCCACATATGGTGGAGGTTGCAGTTGCAGGTACAGGGTCAGTGTAATTTTATGTTCTATCCCCGCCCCAAGGGAGTAAAAGAGGAAGGGCTTGGGAATTAGGTGGCCACCATTATTCTGTGAATCTAGAAACTGTTTTTTAAAAGACTTTTAGATCTCAGACATACTAAAGTGAATATAAAGGGACATTTTGAACAACTTTATGCCATTAATTTAATAACTTAGATGAAATAAACAATTTCAAGACCATAATTTTACTAAAAAGCAACACAAGAAGAAATGAAAAGTTTTAAGAGCCCTATATCTATTCAAATTTTTGAATTCATAATAAAAAACAATTTCATAAAGGATATTTCTAGCTTAGATAGTATCACAGGTAAAATATATTAAATGTTTAATGGACATATCAGTGTTATATAAACTCCTTCCAAAAATAGGTGAGGAAGGAATGCTTCCCAACCCATTTGAGTCCTGCTTAGTCTTGATATTAAAGCTAACAAAGATATTATGATAAGGAAAAATTACAATCAGTATTCCTCATTGACACAGATGTAAAAATAATATTAGCAGATGGAATCTAACAGTATAAAAAATGGATAACCTGTCATGACTAGTTGGATATTTATTGCAGAAATACAGGATTGGTTCCACAATTGGAAATAAATCCATATAAAAGCAAGAAGAAAAACTGCAAGATTTAACATAAAAAGGGTTATGACCTAAGTTTAAAAGCTAAAACTATAAACTTGTCAAAGAAAAAAACATTTATTTTTATAAAGAAAATTTTTATTGCCTTGGAGTAGGCAAAGATTTCTCAGGCATACAAAGCACTAATCATAAAAGACAGAAAATATAAATGAATTATACTTCACCAAAGTTAAAATCTAGTCTTCGGAAGATAACTTCAAAGGAAACTTTTTTTTTTTTAAAGATTTTATTTATTTGACAGAGAGAAACACAGCCAGAGAGGGAACACAAGCAGGGGGAGTGAGAGAGGGAGAATCAGGCTTCCCGCCGAGCAGGGAGCCCGATGCGGGGCTCGATCCCGGGTCTCTGGGATCATGACCTGAGCCGAAGGCAGCCGCTTAACCAACTGAGCCACCCAGGTGCCCCAAAGGAAACTTTTTTAAAATCAAGACTTTATTTATTTGAGAGAGAGAGAGTGAGTGCATAAGCAGCGGCGTGAGGGAGTGGGAGAAGCAGAAGCAGACTCCCTGCTAAGCAGGGAGCCTGAGGTGGAACTTGATAACAGGACCCTGGAATCATGGCCTGAGCTGAAGGCAGACACTTAACTGACTGAGCCACCCAGGTGCCTTAAGAAGAAAACATTTTTATAAGACTGAAAGAAAATATTCACAATGCATATAGCTGACAAATGAATTGTATCCAGAACATACAATGGATTCTTACTATTCTATAAAAAGGTAATTCAATTTTATTTTTTTATTTTTACTTTTTTATTAGGATAACAATATTCTTTATTTATTTTTGGTTAACATATAATGTATTATTTGCTTCAGGGGTACAGGTCTGTGAATCATCAGTATTACAAAAATTCATAGCACTCACCATAGCATATACCCTCCCCAATGTCCATAACCCAGCCACCCCATCCCGCCTCCCCAATCCCCCACCAACCCTCAGTTTGTTTTCTGAGATTAAGAGTCTCTTATGAATAACCCAATTTTTAAAAAATGGGCAAATATTTGAAAAGACATATCACAAATGAAGATATACCAGAGGCCCAATAAGGATATGAAAAGATGCTCAGCATTGTTAGGCCCCAGGGAAATTCAAATTAAAACCACAGTGAGATACTTCTACATATCTAGCAAAAAAGCTCAAATAAAAAAGGACTGAAAGTAACAAGTTTAGTTACTGGCTGATCACCTTGAACTTGTGACAGCTTGATTTTATGTTCTCATAGGTGGCCGATCTGTGGGAAGTCCGAGGTATTTCCTAAACCTCTTTGACTTGAGATATCTTAATTCCCAAACTGTCTTCCCTGTGGATCTTGTTAAGGCTTGGTTTTAGGCTTTATTAAGTGGGTCTAGAGCAGGGCTTAATCTTGGGCAAGGAGATTATTCTTGAGGGAGCAGCCACCTTTCTTAGAGTGTTTACAAGGTGTTAATGAAGTCTCCCCATATCAACTGGGCCAGGCCTTTAATATCCCCCAGCACTGCTTGACTACTTGTATCTGTTCCATTCCTTCCCCTGTAGCCATCATTCTCCTGTCAGTCCTGAACAGTCTCTCCATGTGTATGTTGAGGTCGGTGTTCAACCAGGGGCTCTCAGGGATCTGTCTCATAGCCTTTTTCTTCTCCCAGAGTGGCAGCACCAGTTTGCATTCCTACCAACAATGTTAGTGGGTTCCCCTTTCTCCACATACTTGCTGACATCTGTTGTTTCCCGAGTTGTTAATTTTTTGGTAGTGTTTATAGTCATTTGTTATGTGACAGAAAAGAGCATATGTAAGATTATTTGCAGGTCCTAATTTTTTAAACACTTTTGACATTTAGTATTTCTGCTCACATGAACCATTATTGTATATGTGCAGTATTTTGAGCTTAAAGAAACTATGAAAATGGAGGAAATGGTTAAAATTCAAAAATTTTAGTTCACCAAATACTACCTGCTGGTTGCTTAAATTTTGTGTTGACTCTACAACATTTATAATGCAAATATATTCCAATTATATTTTGATACAGGATAGCTTTTATAATCCTCAGAATGTACATATATTCTAGCCATGCCAAGATAACACTGGTGTTCAACAGTAGCTGGTCTGATGTTTAAAAGAAATGCTTGCTTGCTGAAGGACATTCCTCTTGAGGCATGGACTGGAAACCATGTTGACTATGCTAAGTGATTCCATCTGACCTGCAGAAAATAAGTATTGGTTACATTTTCACTTTGCACATATGTCATTGACAAAGCCAACTGGCTGAAGTAAGCTTTTTGAAATGGACATTTCTGGCTGAGCTTTTGGAAGACTGCATTTTTAAATGTGAAACATAAAAAAAAACATACTATTCACTGGTTGCACATTAAAAGCAAATGGCCAGAGGAAACAAGATGAACTATAAAAACTCATAAGATTAAAACATTAAATTTTGTGTACAATTTTATTATTTGTAGTGGGTTTAAAAATAATTACACTTAATATAATAAGCCAACCTCCCAAAAAGAGCAAAAAGACACATCATCAACCTCAAACATTACAACAAAGGATATATTGATATACCTTACTAAAGAAAAGGTTTTGATTGTTCCTTTTATAAATGTTTAATCACAGTTGTATATAGATTTTATATGTACTGAGTGAAGACTTGGAAAATTGATGTGAATCAGTGCATCAACGTATTTTTGATCTTTGAAGAAATGTAATCGGGGCTGGGAAAAACTATCAATTTGAGGTAAAATAGTCTGAGTTTGAGCCTTTGTTTTGCCATTGACTGACTTTGTCAGTATAAAACACATCCTCTTTTTAGCCTTGGGTTTCCCTTAAAATACGGTTTTGTATTTGCCTGATCCTGTCATTGTCAATAATGAACTGTTATTTAGAAGTGGCTTAAGCTCCTGGTTAGAAAGCCGTTTCTGTAAATTCAGGGTATTATTTTTATAGCATGCAGTAACTGAACTGGTGAAGCCAGAGCTTATGAACCACATGTGACATTGGAAGATTGTTGAATATTCAGAAGTACTTACACAAGCCTTCTTATTTAGTTAGGATTTACAGAGGCTTCTTCTGGGAAGCTCTTTGATACTGTAAGAAGAAACCAGTATCAGAAACTGACTTGAGTTTCTTGCTGACTTGTGCCAAGTACTTTACTGGTGATTTATTGACCTTGTGTAATCACCTACATTAGTTGAAGGTCTCATAATAGTATTTATTGAGTGTTTACTGTATGCCAGTTTTTTGCTGAGAGTTGTATAACTGTAGTCTATTTTACAGATAAGGAAACTAAGGTTTAAAGAATTTCTTTAAGGGCATTTAGCTGACAAACGGCAGAGTGCACATTTTACAACTATAATGCTTCTTGGGGTCAGCATACCTTCAAATGAGAACAGTGTGAGTTGGTATCATGACGTATTTCTATGTTGAGAGATTCGGAGTGGATGCCACTGGTACTTTTTTTTTTTTTTTAAGATTTTATTTTATTTATTTAGGGGTACCTGGGTGGCTCAGTTGGTTGAGCAGCTGCCTTCGGCTCAGGTCATGATCCCAGAGACCAGAGATCGAGTCCCGCATCAGGCTTCCTGCTCGGCGGGAAGCCTGCTTCTCCCTCTCTCACTCCCCCTGCTTATGTTCCCTCTCTGGCTGTGTTTCTTTCTGTCAAATAAATAAAATCTTAAAAAAAAAAAGATTTTATTTATTTATTTGACAGAGAGAAACACAGCCAGAGAGGGAACGCCAGCAGAGGGAGTGAGAGAGGGAGAAGCAGGCTTTCCGCTGAGCAGGGAGCCCCATGTGGGGCTTGATGCAGGGCTTGGTCCGGGGACTCCATCCCAGGACTTCAGGATCATGACCTGATCCGAAGGCAGATGCTTAACAACTGAGCCACCCAGGTGCCCCAAATAAATAAAATCTTAAAAAAAAAAAAAAAAGACTGGCAAACATCAAAGCAAATCCTAAATGCAGAGCAACTGGGAAAAGCCCCAATATCCCAACTCAGGAATGCTTTTCACATTCATCAATATAGGGTCAGTAAAAAAATATCAGTAGCTGGGGTGCCCCATATTAAAAAAAAAAAAAAGAATTTTATTTATTTATTTATTTATTTGAGAGAGAGTGAGAGAGAGAGAAAGAGGGAGAACCAGCACCAGCATGGGGGAAGGGCAGTGGGAGAGGGTGAAAACAGCCTCTCCGCTGAGCAAGGAGCCTGACACTGGGCTCTATCCCAAGACCCTGGGATCATGACCTGAGCTCAGGGCAGATGCTTAACACACTGAGCCAAGCAGATGCCCCTGAGGTTTGCCAGAGTCTTCTTGTGGTAGGCCGAGCCTTTACCATTGAGGTGATTTCTGTTATATATAAACTATGTTGTACACAATTATGTCCATAAACATAAATGCTAGATTTAAGTGGTTTTGAGTACAATTATGTTTATGAGATGTGAAGGTAGCTGATTCTCAGGCAGATGTACTGTGATTTTGTTAGAAAAAAATGAGATCTATGTGTTACCTTCTTTCATACATATATTTTTTGCCAATTGTAAGTTACCCAATTTATGTATTTACCAATTTACATTTAATCTTATACCATCTAGGGCAAAACAAATGCCAGCGCCCCTCTTAATTCTGAAATTAGGATGAAGTAACAATAGTAAAATGAAATATTCCAAGCCTACCTTTTAAATGTAAGTTATGAAATTTCACTTGGCTAAGTAAGGGTTAGGGGAAGAAATCATGTTTTATGGTTTTGATTTAGACTAAGAAATTTGTTTTACAACTACAAAATTGAAGCCATGTACCTTTTCTAAAGCGTAAGAGAAAAATCTAAAGCTTCTCTTACCTGTTTAGCGACGCTTTACGCACATGCTATTTCTCTTTTCCCAGTTGCATTTACCAACTGATGGCTCATCAACATCTCCAGAGACTTCTTGGAAGTACAGCTCTGCTCCTCTCTATTTCTCTGTAAAGCCCTCCTGGTCTAGCTTTTGGTTTGGTTATTTCTGCTTATTTATTTCTACAGAATTTGTTTACACTTTACCTTTAACTACTGCATGTATTAAGTTATGGTTTAATGATTTATTTCAGTATTTCTTGACCCCAGTATTTCTTGAGACCAAAGACTATATTTTATTCATATTTTTAATCTGTAGTACATAGCCCAGTTCCAGATATATAATGAATGACTATGGTAATTATATTTTGGTTTTAAAAAATATGTATGAGATTGAAATAACCAAATGTATAAACTCCATGTAAAAAGTATTTATTTTAGAAAAATTTAGTTTGGAATTAAAATGTCTTCTTTTGGTTATTTCATTTTAATAATAAGAAAAATAGGGGAAACTGCTTTCTACTGTGGGAGATTATGTCCTTGATTAAATAATTCTTTTGCTTTTAAATTACCAACTTTGTGGAGGTGCCTGGGTGGTACAGTCAGTTAAGTGTCTGACCCTTGGTTTCTACTCAGGTTGTGATCTCAGGGTTCTGGGATGGAGCTCTGTTTTGGGCTCCATGTTTAGTGTGAAGACTGCGTAAGACTCCCTCTGCCCCTCCTAGCTGCATGTTCTCTATCAAATAAAATAAATAAATAAAACTCCCAACTTTGTTGCTAGGCAGAAATTATAGAGTATTTTATTTTATTTTATTTTATTTTATTTTATTATTATTTTATTATTTTATTTTATTTATTTTTATTTTTATTTTTATTTTTTTTAAAAGATTTTATTTATTTGACAGAGAAAAACACAGCCAGAGAGGGAACACAAGCAGGGGGAGTGAGAGAGGGAGAAGCAGGCTTCCCGCTGAGCAGGGAGCCCGATGTGGGACCCGATCCCAGGTCTCCGGGATCATGACCTGAGCCGAAGGCAGTCGCTTAACCAACTGAGCCACCCAGGCGCCCCCAGAGTATTTTAATTTTAGAATAAATCTAATGTGTATCAGGTAATTCATGTAACTCTTGAAGATAAATCTTTTGTATTATTCATACACTAGAGTGAATTTTTATAATCTCTTTACAATTTTTTTTAACAACCTTACAAATCTTGCCAAATTGTTGTTCTTCACTGAGGTATGTGGCAAGATTGAATTTGAAAATGCATTTGTGTTGGAATTTTAAATAAGAATAGTATTTTGAAAAGGCAATCATGTTTACATTTGAGGAAAAAACAACCGTCTGTATCTCTATTTCTGTCTCTATCTCTTTTTATCCCTATATTTACATAAATATTTAATATAAATATAATATAAATATATATCATATAGAATAATGTAAATATATATATTTAAAAGTATTTTTAATAATAATTTATTTTATTTTTTCAATATTCCAAGATTCATTGTTTATGCCCCACACACAGTGCTACATGCAGTACATGCCCTCCTTAATGCCCACCACCAGGCTCACCCATGCCCCCAACTCCTCCCTTCCAAAACCTTCAGTTTGTTTCTGAGAGTCCAAAGTCTCTCATGCTTCATCTCCCTCTCTGATTGACCCCAGTTCACCTTTCCTTTCCTTCCTCCACTGTCCTCCATATTACTCCTTATGCCTCACAAGTAAGTGAAACCATATGATACTTGACTTTCTCTGCTTAGCTTATTTCACTCAGCATAATCTCCTCCAATCCTGTCCATGTTGCTACCAACATTGGGTATTCATCTTTTCTGATGGAGGCATAATATTCCATTGTATATATGGACCATATCTTCTTTATCCATTCATCTGTGGAAGGGCACCTTGGCTCTTTCCACAGTTTGGTGATTGTGGCCATTGCTGCAATGAACATTGGGGTACTTATGGCCCTTCTTTTCATTACATATGTATCTTTGGGGTAAATACTCAAGTAGTGCAATTGCAGGGTCATATGGTAGCTCTATTTTTAATTTTTTAAGGAATCGCCACACTGTTTTCCAAAGCGACCGCACCAACTTGCATTCCAACCAACACTGTAAGAGGGTTCCTCTCTCTCCACATCCTCTCCGACACTTACTGTTTCCTGTTCTTTGTCAGGGTTTCTTATATTCTTGGCACTGTTGGCACTTTGGTCTAGATAATAATTTTTGTAGAGGCTGGCCTGTGCTATTGCAGGATGTTGGTCTCTACCCATTAGATGCTAGTAACACTCACCTCCTCCCCCACACAGTGTGACTACCACGGGGAGGCAGAAATCATTTCTTTACAGGATTAATGTTAAGAAAAATTAAGGACTGCATTTTGAATATAATGTATCCCCTTCTTTCTTTTTTTCCATTTAACTAATTGACTGACTTTCATTTTAGTTCCAGTATAGTTAACTTATAGTATTATATTAGTTTCAGGTGTACAATATAGTTAAAGAATGCACTTGTTGTAATGAGCACTGGGTGTTATATGGAAGTGTTGAATCGCTATATTTTATACCCCAAACCAATATTACAGTATATGTTAACTAACTGGAATTTAAATAAAACCTTAAAAAAGTGAATCAGCAATTCTCTACATTACTCAGTGTTCATCTAGATAAGTGCACTGTTAATCTCTTCTGCCTGTTTCACCCATCTTACTATCCTCTCCTCTGGTAACCATTAGTTTTTTCCCTATAGTTAAGCATCTGGTTTTTGGTTTGTCTCTTTTTTCTTTGTTCATTTGCTTTGTGTCTTAAATTCCACATCTGAATGAAATGATATGATATTTGCCTTTCTCTCACATTTCACTTAGCATTATACTCCCTAGATCTGTTCATGTTGTTGCCAATGGTTAGATTTCATTCTGTTTTATGGCTGAATAATATTATATTTTATATATATACACCACATCCTCTTTATCAATTCATCTATTGATGGATACTTGGACTGCTTGCATATTTTGGCTATTGTAAATAATGCTGCAATGAACATAGGGATGAATATATCTTTTTGAATTAGTGTTTTCATATTCTTTGGGTAAATATCACTAGTGGAATTAGCGAATCATATGGTAGTTCTATTTTTAATTTTTTGAGGCACTGCCATACTGTTTTCCCACAGTGGCTGCACCAGTTCACATTGCTACTAACAATTCAAGAGGGTTCCTTTTTCTCCACATCCTTGCCAACACCTGTTGTTTCTTGTTTTTTATTTTAGCCATTCTGACAAGTGAGGTGATATTTCATTGTGGTTTTGATTTGTATTTCCCTGATGGTAAGTGGTGATGAACATCTTTTCAGGTGTCTGTTGGCCATCTCTATGTATTCTCTGGAGAAATGTCAGTTCATGTTTTTGGCCCATTTTTTAATTATATTATTTGTTTTTTGGGTGTTGAGTTTTTTAAGTTCTTTATATATTTTGCATACTCACCATTTATCAGATTTGTTATTTACAAGTATATTATCCCTATTTTCAGTAGGCTCTTCGTTAGTTTTGTCGATTGCTTTAGTTTAGTTGATTCTCCCCTGCTGATGCTTTTTATTTTTATTTTATTTGATCAGTCCAAATAGTTTATTTTTCTTTTTGTTTCCATTGTTTCTAGGAGACATATCTAGAAAACTGTTGCTATGGCTGATGTCAGAGAAGTTACTACCTGTGCTCTCTTCTGGGAATTCTGTGGTTTCAGGTCTCACTTTTAGGTCCTTAATCCATTTGAGTTTGTTTCATTCTTTTGCATGTAGCTGTCCAGTTTTCCTAACACCATTTTCTGAAGAGACTGTTTTTTCCCCATTGTATGTTCTTACCTCTTTGTTGAAGACTAATTGACCATGTAATAATCATGAGATTATTTCTGGACTCTGTTCTGTTCTTTTAATCTAAGTGTCTGTTTTTGTGCCAGTGCTATACTGTTTTGATTACTACAACTTTGTAGTTAACTTGAAATCTGGGATTGAGATACCTCAGTCTCTTTCAAGATTGCTTTAGCTGTTGGGGTCTTTTGGTTCCATAAAGATTTTAAGATTATTTATTCTAGTTCTATGAAAAATACTTTTGGCATTTTGATAGGGATTACATTAAATCTGTAGATTGCTTTGGCTAGTATGGACATTTTAATATTTGTTCTTATCCATGAGCATGGGATACCTCTTCATTTGTTTGTATTGTCCTATTCCCTTAATTTGTTACAGTTTTTATAGTACAGGTTTTTTCCTTCCTTGACTACATTTATTCCTAGATATTTATTATTTTTGGTGCAATTATAGATGGGATTGTTTTCTTTTTTTTTGTTGTTTTTTAAAAGAGTTTATCTATTTGACAGAGAGAAACACAGCTAGAGAGGGAACACAAGTAGGGGGACTGAAACAGGGAGGAGTAGGATTCCTGCTGGGCAGGGAGCCTGATGCGGGGCTCGATCCCGGGACTCCAGGACCATGACCTGAGCCGAAGGTAGACGCTTAATGACTGAGCCATCCAGGCACCTCTGGGATTGTTTTCTTAATTTCTCTTTCTTCTGCTTCATTATTACTGTATAGAAATATATTGGATTTCTGTCTATTGATTTTATATTCTGTGACCTTACTGAATTCATTCAATAGTTCTAGTAGTTTTTTGGTGGAATCTTTAGGGTTTATATATGTAGTATCACTTCATCTGTAGATGGTGAAAGTTTTCATTCTCCTTTGCCAATCTGGATATCTTTTGTTCCTTTTTCTTCTTTGATTTCTGTGGCTAGGACTTCCAGTACTGTGTTGAATAAAAGTGGTGCGAGTGGACATCCTATCTTGTTCCTTCTGAGAGTTTTTCCCCATTGAATGTGTTAGCTGTGCTTTTTCATATATGACCTTTATTATGTTGAGGTATATTCCCTACATTATTGAGGGTTTTTGTCATGAATGGATGTTGTACTTTGTCAAATACTTTTCTTTATTAAGTGAAATGGACATGTGGTTTTTAATCCTTTCTCTTGTTGATTATACCCCTCTTTTCTTCCATTACAAGTGTTAGATCTGAATTAGAATTTTATGTGTATTATTTTTGACAAACCATGAGAAGTCATAAATTCATAAGTTACCCCTTTGGTACTACACTTTTGGGCGGGGTGGAGTGACCAGTACCAACCTTTCTGATTAATGTTTCATACTCTAAATCTTTTAATTATTGCTTTAGAATTACTTCTTTTTTAAATTACAGAGGTCATCTGTAAAGAATTTAGGGAGGCACCTGGGTGGATCAGTTAGTTAAACAGGGTCCTGGGATCAAGCCCTGCTTCAGGCCCCCTGCTTAAGTGCCCCACCCCTGCTTATGTGCTTTCTCTGTCTCTGAAATAAATAAATAAGACCTTAAGAAAAATGAAAAAAAATTTAGAAAAATACAGAAAATTATTAAGAATAAAATATAAAGCACCTTTAATCCTAAAATTTAGGTACAAATAGAAATACATGTACTTGTAAATCAGGTACTGATAAAAATGCAGAGTGGCTTTGGTGAACTCTTTGAGATACTCTAGATCAAAATAAAATCCTCCCTTTCTGGGTTAACAATGGCAAAAAATGACTGTAAATAATTCTTGATTTTTCAAAATAAAGGTGCTACGTCTTGTCAGTATTTTCATTTAACTTAATTTTGACCGAATTGTCTAAATAATTTTTGTAGCATGTAGTGAGGATATCTGTGAGATTAAAAGGCTTCTTTATAAATGAATCATTCATTTGAGAGCTTAACATTAATTTCCTCCTATGTGTATAATGTACCTTCTTATATAACATGTAAAACCTTTCAACTGTTCATATATATAGCGTAAGTGTATATGTTTATCTTTATGTGTATATGTTTCTATATATGTCTGTATCTGTTTCTAATTTTATAAACAATAAAAATCTAGGTTTGAACAGAAGCCATAGTCTTTGCTGTATAATTGAAAAAATGTGTTTCTATGTAGTGAGACTTAAGGAAAGTAGTAACTCTCAAACAATTCATTTGTTTAGAAAATGCTATAGCACTTTACATGTTAAATCTATAATTCTATCACAGTTATTACATTTTATTAGAAAAAGCATTTGCTCACTGGCTTAAAATTTTAACAGAATTTAGCAATTAGAAATTTCCCAGAATGATGCATGGCGTGTCTATTGGAGAAATAGAGGGGATTAAGAAGCGAGACATTGTCTGGAAAACTGAAATAATCATATACGTTAAATCTGAATCTTGGTATTGATTGTTTAGGTGGTTAATAATGATGCTAAAAGGTTAATTTATTTTTGCTTTTATTATTTTCTCTTAGAATGTGCCACAGCAATTTTGGCTAATTTCAAGTAGTTAGTAAAATGTTACCAGGTTGTAAATACATTTTATTAGTTCCAAATAATCTGTTCAAGATTGTATTTTATTTATTTTATCTAGGAGAGGGGAGTTCACATTATTAACTTTTTGTTATTTTTTTTTGAGTCAGAGATTTACTGACTAGTGGCTTATTTTATATGATATTAAAGAACACGGACTTTCTCTAAGAAGAGCAACATTGTGTTTCATACATTTATGTTTTTATTAGACAAACCATCTTTTTTTTTCTTATGAAATCTTCTGGTATTGTATAACTGGGATCCCAAAATGTGAAATCAGTAAAACCATTAAAATGTCTTAGATGGAGAGTGTATTTTATTTAAGAAGGAAAAAACAAGACTTTACAGATTTTTTTCTTGTGCTATAGATATCTTTTTTTTTTTTTAAGATTTTATTTATTTATTTTATAGAGAGAAACACAGCTAGAGAGGGAACACAAGCAGGGGGAGTGAGAGAGGGAGAAGCAGGCTTCCTGCCGAGCAGGGAGCCTGATGTAGGGCTTGATCCCAGGTCTCCAGGATCATGACCTGAGCCGAAGGCAGTTGCTCAACCAACTGAGCCACCCAGGTGCCCCTATAGATATCTTTTAATAAAGGTAGTAACTTTGAAATTCTTTTTGTATTTCCAAAAGCTAAGAAAAACAAACTTTTTTTTGACTGTAGGCTGTAGTTATGTGTTTATACTGTGCCAGGTGCATCTGTATGTTTCCATTTAATTTTTCTAACAACCTGCAAAGTAGATTTTATTGCGATCCTACTGATGAGGAAATTGGCAGTCAGATTCTATGCATTCATGTATATTTGTGTGTATATGTGTATATGCAGAAATATATGTATATATAAATAAATGAACACACACACATATATATATATTTTAAAGGTTTTTATTTATTTGACAGAGAGAAACACAGCCAGAGAGGGAACACAAGCAGGGGTACTGAGAGAGGGAGAAGCAGGCTTCCTGCCGAGCAGGGAGCCCGATGCGGGACTTGATCCCGGGTCTCCGGGATCATGCCCTGAGCCGAAGGCAGTCGTTCAACCAACTGAGCCACCCAGGCGCCCCTGAACACACATATATTAAAAGATTTGCAAATTTCAGGGTTTAAATGTCATAATGGCACTCTCAAGGGAATAGAGAAAAAGTAAAATTCTTGGGAAATACTGATTTTTTTCCATCTTCATTATATCAGAAGAATATGTTTGAATGGGTGATGATAAAATAGTGGTTTTATAATGTAATTTCTTTTTCTCCTTGATTTTGGAATTGCTGATATATTTTGGTTTTAAATTTGACATGTGACAAGTATATTTTAATATTTTTTATATAAATGCCATCAGATTTTTTACTATGCCGAGGGACTTTTTTTTTTTTTTTTTTTTAAATAGGCTCCACTCCTAGCTCAACCTAGGGTTTAAACTCAGAACTCTGAGATCAAGACCTGAGCTGAGATCAAGAGCTGCACTCTTAACTGACTGAGCCACCCAGGTACCCCACTGCACCGTGGAAATTTACTAGTTATCTCAGAAACTAGACCCAAAGAAGACTATGTTTACTTTTTTGAGGAATGATAGTTTTACCTCTGGTGGCATTAGTAGGTTAAGAGACTGCACTTACCTTTCCACATAAGAATATATATTTCTTTTCTTGAAACTTTCCTCTTTCTTTAAGACAGGATTCAGATCAGAGGTCTTTTGAAAATCTACTTGAGGTAGATTATGAAGGACTTGGCTTTCTCTTTAGCAGGAGGTGGCAATCTTAGCACATTTAATTTTAATTAAAACCAGAATCCAGTGTTTCACTAGGGAATTTATTGTTACATTTAAGCAATGAGAATTTTAAACTTGAGAGTGGAGTGTTCTCTTATAAACCTTATGGTGCATTTGGGTCTCAGGATTTAAAAAAGCTGTGGACTGCCCATTGTGCATTAAAAAGATTAAAAGTCATCATTTTAATCGTTTTGTAGCATTTTCTTTCATTATAATACTAGTTATATGGGTTTTATAAAGGTTCATTAGAAAAGTGCAGCTTCAGTTGGAAGTTGGAACGACGTTAAATTCTTGGTTTGACTGGTGACTTTTGGGGGGGGGGCGGGGCAGTGGGAGAGGGAGAGAGAATCTCAAGCTGACTCCATGCCCAGCGCAGAACCCAATGTGACAGGGTCTTGATCTCACGATCCTGAGGTCATGACCTGTGTGGAAATCAGTAGTTCAACCCTTAACCCACTGAGCCACCCAGGTGCTCCTACTGACAAGTATTTTATCCTTGACAAAGTTGATTGGTCTTTTAATGTTATACACACAACTGAAGATGGTAACAGTTGTTACTGATATATAAAAAGTGAGATTTTATGTACACATAGGGAAGTGAAATAGAAAGCAGAGGTGCTCATTTGCACAATTCTGACTCTTAATGAGCTTTACCTAAGATATTTGTATGTATATATATATATGTATATATATATACACAAATATACAATTTACATATATATGTAAATTTTGTATGTGTATATACACATACATATATAAAAATTTGTTTTTTACTTTGTGTGATTATAAACTAATAACATTTATTCATGAACTTTAGATCTATAGTTCTTTTAGTGTAGAAGGACTGCTTTAAGGAGTGTTTTTCCTTATACTGCATGTTAATTGTTTATAAATCAGAGAACAGTTAAATGAGTAAAAACCAGTTATATGAGTGGTTTGCTGTTAAGTTTTGACTAATTGTGATTATTGACTTTTAGAGATAATTTATGCACACATATATACTTTAAACAGAATGAACTGTACTGTCCAATCCTGGATTTTTTGCTTTATAAAGTATGACTATTTTTCCTGCTTATCATTTTTAATGGCATAGGGTTTGTATTTTATGAATACATCAACATAATTTCTATATATGTATACTGCTTTTAATATTTTTCTTTTTATAATCTTTATAAACTTATTTTAATTCTTTATATATTTATTAAAAACATAAAACTAATATGCTCTTATTAGCAAATAAGAAAAACTGAAAGCCCCTTTTTATTTATGAAATTTCACTTTTCTCCCAGGGTAAATAGTTTGCTGAACAATCTTGTACGGCATACATTGTTCAGTGCACTTACAAACATTTGGTTTTGCTTTTTGTCAGTGGGATCACTATATGTAAATTTGTAACTTGCTTATTTCATTTACATGGACATCTTTCCATGTTAAAACATGTCGAAGTACCTTGTTCTTGTATGGCTTCATAGATATGGATATTTCATCATTTATTTATCCATCAAGATTACTTCCAAAATTTACTGTTGTGGACAGTCTCTTTTTGCATTCGCTTCCTCTACTTGGATGTATAGACTTAGAGTAAAGGTCACAGGTGATTATACCATAGGACTGACTGTGACATGTATTTTAGCATTTATATATTTTTACCTTAGGAGTTCAGTTGTAGGGCACCTGGGCAGCTCAGTCGTTAAGCGTTTGCCTTCGGCTCAGATCATGGTCCTGGAGTCCCAGGATCGAGCTCCGCATCAGGCGCCCTGCCTGGTGGGAAGCCTGCTTCTCCCTGTCTCACTCCTCCTGCTTGTGTTCCCTCTCTAGCTGTGTTTCTCTCTGTCAAATAAATAAATAAATAAAATCTTACAAAAAAGGAGTACAGTTGTGTTTGTTGAATTTATGGTGAAGAATAGAAACAGTTGGCTGAACTAGAAAGAAAATTTGCAGAGAATTTGATCAAATAAGCTGAATGCAGGAAGTCCCTCACTTCTGATTTACCACGTTCATATAGTATATTCTTTATTTTTTTTGAATATTCATTTATTTTAGAAAGATAAAGAGTGTAGGAGGGAGGGGCAGAAGGGGAGGGAGAGAAGGAGAATCTCAAGTGGACTCCATGCTGAGCATGGAGCCTGATGTGGGGGTTGGTCTCATGGACCCTGAGATCATGACCTGAGCCGAAATCAAGAGTCAGATGCTTAACTGAGTGAGCCACCCAGGCGCTCCTATATAGTATATTCTTTAACAATCATTTTAATTATACTTTTCACTGAAAGCCCATTTGATTAATTTAAAAGTTCTGGGAAGCTACTGAAGAAAAACCATAGCAAATTGGCAGGAAGAAAAAAACTAACAGGATTCAGTCAGACAAATACCTTTTGTATGATTATTATTTCTTACCCAAGGATCTTTTCACATGGCTGGAGATATGAGAGTAACATACATAAAGCTGATATGATACTCAACAACAGAAGTCATTGTGTAATAATTCCTGCAGATTAATTTTGAATTGAGGCTTATTTGAGGTGCTAGAGAGTTGTTGTTATTATTATTATTATTATTATTATTATTATTTTAAAGATTTTATTTATTTATTTGACAGGGAGAAACAGAGCCAGAGAGGGAACACAAGCAGGGGGAGCGAGAGAGGGAGAAGCAGGCTTCCCGCCGAGCAGGCAGCCCGATGTGGGGCTCGATCCCGGGTCTCCGGTATCATGACCTGAGCCGAAGGTAGTCGCCCAACCAACTGAGCCACCCAGGCGCCCCATATTATTATTATTTTTTAAAGATTTTATTTATTTGACAGAAACACAGCCAGAGAGGGAGCACAAGCAGGGGGAGTGAGAGAGGGAGAAGCAGGCCTCCTGCCGAGGGCAGGGAACCCGATGTGGGACTCGATCTTGGGTCTCTGGGATCATCACCTGAGCCGAAGGCAGTCGCCCAACCAACTGAGCCACCCAGGCGCCCTGAGGTACTGGAGAGTTTGAAGCAAAGTTATTTTATGGCTTCAATGTATTTTTCATCTTTTAGATAAATAGTATTGTTACAACTTATTTTCTGATAACAAAATGCAGTTGTAGGTAAATTTCTCATTTACTGGCATAAAATTAGGTTGGAAATGGAGGTAACCTTTGTCTAAAATTAAAAGATGCAGTAATGGAAATCAGTTTTTTTCTCTTTCCTTGACTTTTTACTCTGAAAAGAAGGGTATCACTTCTTTTTGGTAGGCTACTCAGTAATTAATATTCCTTCACATCTTTTTATTCAATGCTTTTATCCTGGTAAAGAAGAAGATCAGTAGGAATCTGGCATTTTCATCGCTTAGATGACATTTTAGAGTGAGTCGAATCAGGACTTCTCTAGAAGTTGTATCAAGTACTTTTTGATGTGCTGAATGCATGACATGTCTGTTCTCTCCTTACTTTTCTTCCCTCCTTCCTCATCCATAATAATAGAGATATGAGGTTAGGGTGGTTGGGTTATGGGAAAAAAATAAAAATTAATAAAAAAAGAAGGAGTTAAAAAGTAGAGATATAATATATTCAGAAGGCATTATTTTATTTTGTGTATTTTGTATAGCCTTTTAGGACCAAATGCTTATTATCTACTGAATTCTGGAGAGAGTACAAGTCAGCTATTTTAAAATTTAGGTCATTGTTTTTGCCAAAAGTCTTTTAACTAGTTTGCCTTCTTGCCAGGGTTCAACTTATGTTTGGACATGTGATTTTTTTTTAATGTTTGCCTGAACTAACTTTTCTTTCTTTCGTTCTTTCGTTCTTTCTCTCTCTCTCTCTTTCTTTCCTTCTTTTCTTTTTCCTTCCTTCCTTCCTCCTTCCTTCCTGCCTCCCTCCCTTCCTCCCTCCTGTCCTTCCTTTCTTTCTTCCTTCTTTCCTTCTCTTTCTCTTCCCGTTTTAAAAATATTTTTATTTTAAATTCTAATACAGTTAACATATGTTGGCCTGAACTTTAATCTTTATTCCCTGTGGCAGAGCCAGCCATTTGTGGGGACTTAAGCTTTAGGAATTGTGGGGCACTTGATGGATTCCTGTCCCTTCCAATGGTTTGTTTTTTTTTTAAAACGTATTGTAGAAGATTTTTTTGAGGAGAGAAATAAGATAATCTTTATTCTTGCTACTAGAATTCTCTATCAATATGACTATTTTAGTGTGTTTATCTTTCTACTGAGTTTTTATGCCATAAAACTGTATTCATATTTTATTTTTGCTTTTATAGTCTTTTTCTCAGTTAACAATATCATGAGTATTTATAAAATCTGTAAATGTTCTACTGTATATAATTCTGAATGATTATAGAGTATTTTATGATATAGTCCTCTTGGAATTGTTTCTAATATTTTGCCTTTAAAAATACTATGGTCATCTTAAAATTTGTGTGGAACCACAAAAGGCCTCCAGCCATCTTGAGAAAGAAGAACAATGCTGGGAGTATCATACTTTTTGACTTCAAACTATATTAAAAACCTGTAGTAGCCAAAACAATATGTCATTGACAGAAAAGTAGGTACATAGATCAATGGGAGAAATAGAGACTTAGAACTTAGTTTATGGCAAAGGAGCCACAAATATACATCTGAGGAAAGAATAGTCTCTTTAGTAAATGGTATTGGAAAAACTGGATTTTCACATGCAAAAGAATTGATTGGACCCCTTCCTACTCAAAAAAACCAACTCCAAATGGATTAAAAACTTGAATGTAAGAAACCATAAAACTCCTTGAAGAAAACAGAGGAGGTAAACTCTTTAATAGAAGTCTTGGCACTGAATTTTTTTGAGTTTGACACCAAAAGTAAAGGCAACAAAATAAAAAAGAAACAGCACTGTATAAATTTAAGATGTATAGCATAAATGATTTGACTTACATATATTGTGAAATTATCACAATAAGTTTAATTAACATCCATCATCTCATATAGATAGAAAAAATGAAAACAAAAACATTTTTTTTATGATGAGAACTCTTATGATCTATTCTTCTAGTAATTTTCAAATATTTTATCTTTTTTTAAAAGATTTTATTTATTTATTTCACAGAGAGAAACACAGCGAGAGAGGGAACACAAGCAGAGGGAATGAGAGAGGGAGAAGCAGGCCTCCCGCCGAGCAGGCAGCCCGATGTGGGGCTCGATCCCGGGTCTCCGGGATCATGACCTGAGCTGAAGGCAGTCACTTAACCAACTGAGCCACCCAGGCGCCCCAAATATTATATCTTAATAAAACTAGAAAAGAAAAAAAGTTTTAGCACCACAAAAATCAGAGGGGAAATAGAAATACTAGAAATTTTATACTCCAAAAAAAGTTGTTTGATGATCAAAGGTGAGCATCAAAAGTGGGCATCAAAAGTGGGGGAACATTTCATCATATCATTACAATTATTATTTTTATTTATTTATTTTAAAGATTTTATTTATTTATTTGACAGAGAGAAACACAGTTAGAGAGGGAACACAAGCAGGGGGAGTGAGAGAGGGAGAAGCAGGCTTCCCGCTGAGTAGGAATCCCTATGTGGGGCTCAATCCTAGGACTCCAGGATCATATGTGAGCTAAAGGCAGACGCTTCATGACTGAGCCACCCAAGTGTCCCTTATTTTTTTTTTTTATTTCTTATTTTTTAAAGATTTTATTTATTTATTTGACAGAAACAGAGCTAGAGAGGGAATACAGCAGGGGAATTGAGAGAGAGAGAGATCATTACAATTATTAAAAAACAAAAATGTATTCATCAGAGTTCATGCAAATTTAAAAATAAACACTACTAAATACAACCTCTTCCCCTAACCTCTCCCCCCACCCCCCAAGAAACATCAAACTCAGCTTCTACACAGCAAAAGAAACCATCAACAAAATGAAAAGGCAATCTACAGAGCCAGAGAAAATATGTGCATTCATATATATGATAATTCATATCCAAAATATATAAGAACTCATACAAATCAATAGAAGGCAATCACCAAATAATCCGATTAAAAATGGGCAGAGGAACTATTTTCCCAAAGAAGACATACAGATGTCCAGCAGGTACATGAAAAGTTGCTCAACATCCAAATTATCAGGGACATGTAAATCAAAACCATAATGATATATCACCTCACACTCGTTGGAATAGCTGTCATCAAAAAGAAAAGAGATAGCAGGTGTTGGCTAGGATGTAGATAAAAGGGAACCCTTGTACAGTCTCGCTAGGAATGCAAATTGGTGTGGGTACTATGGAAAACAGTATGGAGGTTCCTCAGAAGACTAAAACTAAAACTACTGCCTGATTCAGCAATCCCACTTCTGGGTATATATCCAAAGGAAATGAAAACAGGAGTTTGAAGAGATATCTGGACTTACATGTACATTACAGCGTTCTTCACAGTAGCCAAGATACAGAACGACTTATGTGTTAATCAGTGGATGAATGGTTAGAGAAAATGCATAGACACATACAGTGGAATATTATTCAACCAAGAGAAAGAAATTCTGTCATTTGAAGCAACTTGTAAGGACCTTGAGGACATTATGCTTGATGAAATAAACTATACATAGACAAATACTACATTGTAGCACTTGTGTGGAATCTTAAAAAAAAAATAATTAATTAAGATAAACCTTATAGAAACAAAGTGGAAATGTAGTTGCCAGGGACTGAGGATAGGGGAAATCAAGAGAGGTTGGTAAAAGGGTATAAACTTTCAGCTATGAAATGAATAAGGTCTGAGGATATAATGTAAAACATGGTGACTATAGTTGATAACACCGTTGTATAATTGAAATTTGCTGAATGTAGAACTTAAATGTTCTTACCATAAAAAGGAAAAAAAAGACAAGTATGTGAGATGATGAATGTTAATTAACTAATGGGCAGAATACGTCTGTTTAAGGGTTGTGTATCTCTATCAAATTACCATGATGTACACATTAAATATCTTAAATTTTATATGTCAATTATGCCTCAATAATGCTGAAGTTAAAATGAGAAAAAAAATCTATGTTCATAAATTACCAGTATTTGAATCTCTGTGAGTGAGTTTGTCCCTGATTTTCTTTAGGCTAAAATCCTGGTATTGGATAGTTGGGATAAAAAGTTTTTGTTTCACAGTATGACTTGTTTTATGCAAAGAGATGGGCCCTTTTCACATCTATGTGTAATATCTATGCCCACAATAGGTATTATGTTTTTTTTAAAAAGTTCAAAATCTCCCTTTAATGGACATGTTAGATTTTTGTTATTTGGAATAATTGTAGATATTTACTGGACAGCTACTAGGTGCTACCACCTAAGGCTGTGATAAGGATTTAACCTAAACTTTCTCATTTAATTCTCAAGGAACTTTGTAGAGTTCATCAATATTCTCACATGAGGCATGAGAAAATTTAGGATTGGCAAGATGAAACAGTTTGCCAACGACACACAACCTGTGAATGATGGGTCTTTTACTTGTGCAAATGTTTTAATTTTTTATGATGTTAAATGTTTTGATATTTTTTGTTATGACTCTGATCTTTGTATCATCCTTATGAAGATCTTTTCTATACTTTAATCATAAAATATTTTCATATGTTTTCTTAAATTTTCTAGAATTTGTTTTAAGATATTGTATATAGTATATATTTTATGTTTTCTCAAATTATATCCTATTGTCCAAGCACCATTTATGAATATTCTTTTTATAATTTGGAATGCCACTTTTTTCATGTGCTGAATTCCTATATAGTCATTAATTTGCTCTTAGGCTGTATTCCTTTCTCTTTATTTGTCTATAAATATTGTATCTATAATGAGTGCCAATAGCATATTTGAAAAAAATGTACAGTATGTTTCGATATGTGTGAAGGCTAATTATTCTTCATTGTTCTTGTTTTTCAAAATTTATAGGTTAGTTTTATGCTGCTTTACTTCTCCCTCAAGTTTAAAAAATAGTTTATTGAGTTCCATGAAAAAAATCAAGCTAGAATTTTGTTTGGCTTTGTATTAAATCTATAGATTATTTTAGTGCATAACTGACATATTTGTGATATTGATTCTTCTCATCCAGGAATACAGTATGTCTTACTATTTATTTAGCTATCCTTCCATGCCTTTTAGTAAAGATTATACTTTTTATCTGTATTAATTATTAATTTTTTAGTTAGATCTTCCCTTCGTCCTTTTTTTCCTTTCTTCCTCCCCTCCCCTCCCCACCTCCACTTCCTCTCTCTCCTTCTCTGTCTCCCTCTCATTCCCCCCCTTTACTTCCTTTCATTTATGTGTTAGGTACCCTGGTACATACTATGGATACAGTGGTGAGCCAAATATAGAAATCTGTGGCCTCATTACATTTGGAAAGTGAGATAAGTAAATAATCCTCAAAATAGTTGTAAAATCACAAATGCTGTTAAGGAAAAAATGCCGTGTTAATGAAGGTATATTTTAGGGGTGTATTGCTTAATTTGGCTTTAATCTGGCCTTCCTACGGAAGTCAAGATCTGAAAGTTGGGTTAGAGTCAATTCTAGTTGAGTCGAGTGTGTTAGGAATTTAATTGCTTTGATAACTATTGTGAGTGGAACCTTTGTTTCATTACATTAAAATTTTGGAGGGTGGTTGGGGAGAAGGCTGGATAGTCAATGCTATGTTGACAGTTATTTTTCCTGCTACTCCGGAGATGTTCTTCTGTATTTTGTCTTACATTGTGTTGAGAAGTTAGTTTTCATTGTAGCTGTTACTCTTTTGCTAATAATCATTTTCTCTCTATTGCTTGTAAGAGATTGTCTTTGGTGTTCTACATTTTCTCTGTTCAGTATATAAGAGAGGATTTATTTTTCCTTCTACTTGGAGTTTATGTGGCTTAAAACTGGACTTTCAGATTGGTGTCTTTCAGCAATTCTGGAAAGTCCTCTGCCATTATTTCTTTGGGTATTGCCTCTCCTGTATTCTTTCCATATTTCCTAGTGGAAATCCAACTAGATATATGTTAGGCCATCTTAACCATGTTGTTCATATCTCTCAAGTCCACATGCATTTTCTGTCTCCATGTGTTTTTTTTTAGTGCATTCTAGATTATTTCTGTTTTCTTGCTTCCTATATCACTACTATTTAGAGGCTAATTTCTGTTGAAACTACTGTTGGAGTTTTTGTTTACTTTGTTAAGTCTAATTATTACATTGTTTATTTCTCAAAGTTTATTTTGTCCTTTAAAAAATCTGTTTAGTTGTTGACACTCTTGATCAGGTTTTTGTTTGTTTGTTTGTTTCAGGTTTTTATTTAAACTCTAGTTAGTTAACATATAGTATAATATTGGTTTCATTGATTCATCACTTACATGCAACATCAGGTGCTCATCACAAATGCCTTCCTTAATCCCCATCACTCATTTAGCCCATCCCCCAGCCCACCTCCCTCTAACAACCCTCAGTTTATTCTCTATAGTAAAGAGTCTGTTTTCTGGTTTGCCTCTTTCTCTCTCTCTATTTTTTCTTCCCTCCCCTATGTTCATCTGTTTCTTAAATTCCACAAATGAGTGAAATCATATGGTATTTATCTTTCTCTGATTGACTTCACTTAGCGCAATACTCTTTGGCTCCATCCATGTCTACAAATGGCAAGATTTTATTCATTTTTGTGACTGAGTAATAGTCCTGTGTGTGTGTATGTATGTATACATATATGTATATATACAATATATGTATACATATATGTATGTATAAATATATGTATACATATATATGTATACACACACACATATATATATAAATCACATTTTCTTTATCCATTTTCAGTTGATGGACATGTGGGTTATTTCCATAATTTGGGTATTGTGGACATTGCTACTATAAACATTGGGGTGCATATGCCCCTTTGAATCAGTGTTCTTGTGATCACAGTTTTAATACCTGTTTTTATTTCTTTAAACATAAAGTATAGTGTTTTTATATTCTCTATTTATAATTTCAGTATAGTTTGTAGTTCTGATTCTGTTCTCTATTATTTTTTGCTGTCTTTTGCTTTTATTTCCTTCAATTCCTTGTATATCGTGATTTTGTCTGTGAGGTCATATTCTTTGGAAGTGTATCCATGGGGATGATTGGTGTGTTCCTTCAGAGATTTGAGTTTTCTTTTGTCAAGTGCTTGGTTGTTCCAGTAATCCATGATCCCTTTATACTAAATTCACAGATTAAGGCTTCTTGGGCAAGCCAGTAGCATGATTTTATTCTGAAAACCTACATTGAGATCAGTTTGGGGTTTATGAATTCTTAGGAGAGATTTATTTTTTCCTTCATCTGGTTTCAGGTTTTGAGATATGCATTTCATTTTGCTTTTTCTTAGGCTTGAGGGGGAAATGCTATTTCTAATTTCTCCTTATGCTAAGGGTAGAGCCCTCTGTGGTTTTAGCTTTCTACTGGGGGGGAGGTAGGGAGATAATGTACAGGACCAATTAGGTTCCCCACATAGGCTAGGCCCCAAGGTTTTTCTCCTTTACCATATGTCATTTGAGACCATGAAAACTGAAGCTGAAAGTTATCTGGTTTAGGAAAATGCCCCAGGGGCTCTGTTTACCTTTTTACTTTCATTTACTGTTTGGCTTCTGAAATCTATTTACCTTTTTTTTTTTTTGGCAGCATATTGATGTACTTAAAAATGCTGCTTTTAACAAACATTTTATTCAGTAATTTAGTAGGAGAATCAGGATTTTATCTGCTATTCTCATCTACTCATTTAATAATTTCATTTTATTTATCTTTGTAAGCAGTTCTTTTGGAAATAAGACAAGAATAAAGAAATTATATGGAAGAAGCAGCAAGCAGTTATATTAAGCTTCATCTGCCAAAGTGAAATAATTAGCATCTTATATTTAAATGTGATGTTACTTAGAAGCATACAAAGTGCAGTTGTGATGATAGGCATGTTGAATTTGTAATCAGAATGAGATTAGAGATTATGTCATTAAAGTACCTACTTTATGCTTAGTTTTCAGTTGGATGAAAAAGACTGGAGTTAGAGGACTTACAAGGTTGAGTTCTGGCTGTACTACTTAACAAATCATTAAACTTTCCTGAGCCTTCAGTCTCTTCACAGACATATGAGAACAATAACTCTTGACCTTCCCAAGTTATAGAATTGTTTCTAGAATTGGATATGTTAATAATCTATGTGTCAGCACTAATAACCAGGCACTGTTGTTAATTTTAAAGTTTTTAATTTGTTCTAGCTATTAATCTCATGAGACTTCTCTGAGAGGTCATCAATGCCTTCATACAGTGCTACCTTTGTTCCGTATAACCTCTTAAAACCCACCTTAATTCTTTACCTTTCTTTGTTTAGTTTCTTCTTTGTATGACATTATAGCTCAGTTCACCTTTGGAGTGTAAAGGAGAAACCAAGAAATTTGAAAGCTGATTTAGAAAGATTTATTTGAAATAATGAATATTACCTAGTTTTTCATTTCTGTCATGTCTATATCATTTGGAGCTGTATTCTGCTAGGGTCTGTGGCCAAAGAAATGAAGCTGATACAAAAGTGAAGGTCAAGCAAAGCTTTATTTTGCGCCAAGCATCGAGAATTAGAGGTACCCGGGTCAGGGTTGTCTCTAAGGAGAGAATGACCCCCCCCCCTAATTTCTCAGGCTAGCTTTTATAGGGCAAACCCCCAAGCCACAAATTGACCAGGGTCACTAGCTACCTAGAGTTAATTTGCATTTCCATTGTTCAAGATCCGGGATGTTAAGGGCATTTGGGCGCTCCCACCTGATTCTAAGTGTTGATGATTTATATCCCATTGTTCTCTGTTCCCTTTTCTTTGGGAATAGGTCATATCTTTGACTCTTCCACAAAATAAAATCTTTCCCAGATCTGTACTCCAAACTTAGTAACAGCCAAAAAAACCCATTCAAATCTATGAAACAAAATCTACCGTGACCAATTTCAATTCCCCAGGAAAGGGGAGGAGAGAGGGTTAATAATCAGAGTCAGTTGCGCACAGATGGAAAAATACTCACAGTTACTATCAAATATATAAGGTAACTCTTCTGAGTCTCCTATGTCATTAGGCAACAATAAAAGTGGCAACAATAAAAGTAGCAACAAAGTTATTCTCTTTTGAGTCTTAGCTTTAGCCCATGGTTAGCGGGGTCTTTTGGCAGTGGTGTCCATCTCTGGGGGGCGTCCTCGTCCTTAGCTCATTTGATGTGGTATGTATGAATCTAGGTCCTGATGCCTTCTACTTTTACTGCTGTGGGGGTGGTCAGGATGACAGGTGGTCCCTTCCTGTGAGGTTCCAAGTTTCCCACTTGGTGGCGGTGTATCCAAATCAAGTCTCCAGGTCAGTAGGATGTTGCTCCACCCCATTTCAGTATAGGCAGCTTGGACCCCTGCATGGGCTCCCTTTAAGACAGACTGCTGCAGCACCTGTAGTGACTGGAGTACAGACTGGTCAGTCATTTCCGCCAAGGCAACCTCTTGTAGCCATGGGCAGAGGGGGGAGGGGGTCTCCCAAACATTATTTCAAGTGGGGTAACCTTGTTTAAATAAGGTGTGCACCGTGCCCTTAAGGAAGACGAAGGGAAGGAGATCCACCCATCCACCGCCAGTTTCTAGAATTAATTTTGTCAAAGTCTCTTTAAGAGTCCAGTTCATTCTCTCTTCTTGTCCAGAACTCTGGGGCCAGTAGGCACAATGTAGTTTCCAATTTGTGCCCACAGCCTTGGCCAATGCCTGTGAGACTGAACTCATAAATGCAGGGCTGTTATCTGACCCGATTATGAGAGGCAACCGTAACCTAAGAATTATTTCCTCTAGTAGCTTTTTGGCTACCATTCCTGCCGTCTCATGTTTGGTGGAGAAAGCCTCTACCCAGCCTGAAAAAGTATCCACAAAAAATAACATGTATTTATGTCCATATTTTGCCTGTTTCCTGGATTTAGACAGTGAGCACACTACCTTAGCTCGTAGAGCAGTTGGACAATCTCCGTGAACCGTGGCTCGGACAAAGCTGTGCTTTCTTTGCTGACACCCAATACCCTTTTCCTGTAGAGTCTGTAAAAGAGCTCTCGTCCCCTGCAGGCATGACTCATAGTCCTCAGCGGCTATTAGCAAGTCATTAACATACTGTAACAGAGTGTCTCCCGGGTTGGAGGTCCTGTACTAATGTAAATCTTCATGTAGAGCCTCATCAAAGACCTTGAATCCTTTGGGAAGTCTTGTCCAGGTGAGCTGGCCCTGGAATCTCTCCTGTGGGTCAGACCACTCAAAAGCAAAGAAGGGATGAGACTCCCTTGGCAGAGGTATGCAGAAAAATGCATCCTTGAGATCTTGGATGGTATACTCAGTTCTCTTGGGGCACAGGAGGGATAGTAGGGTATAGGGGTTAGGCACAGTCAGATGGATATCTTCAACCCATTTGTTAACTTCCTGCAAGTCCTGAACAGGTCGGTATTCCCCAGTCTCGGCCTTTTTGACGGGCAACAAGAGTGTGTTCCATGGAGACTTGCAGGGGACTAGGATCCCATCTCTTTGGAGACAGGTAATGTGTTTTCTGATCCCTTCCTTTGCTTCCCAGGGGATGGGGTACTGCCATCCATGAACAGCCATAGTGGTCGCTTTTAACTGTACCAGTACTGGAGGTCTTCCCTTGGCCAGGCCAGGAGGCTTTCCCTCTGCCCAGACTTCGGGAAACTTGACCTGCTGGGTTTGGAGAAGACCTCTTTCCTCCCTCTCCTCTGGTTTTGAGACTGGCTTGTAAAGGAGGTGTTCATCTACTACTGCTGCAAGCATCTGCACAGCGGGTTGCCCCAAAGTCACGGTCATGTTTCCCTCCAAGAACTGAATGCCAGCCCGTAACTTGTGGAGGAGGTCTCTTCCCATCAGATGGGACATTAGGAAGGACCGGGAATCAATGTTTAACGATTCCTGAAGCCAAATTCAAAGTCCTCTCTGTTGTCCATTTATGTCTTTCTGTGCCATTTGCCTCTTGTATCCAGGTTTCCTCTCCAGATAGTTTTTCCATAGGCCTTAGTAACGATGAAAATTGGGCTCCCGTGTCCACCAAAAAGTCAATTGATTTCCTCTCCCACCTTAATTTTAACCCAGGGTTCAGGGAGAGGTTCTGAACCACGATCCCCTCAGTCTTTGGTGGCCAGAATTGCCGTTTTCTTCTTAGGGCATTCCTTGGCCCAGTGTCCTTTCTCCTTGCAGTAAGCACATTGATCTGAATCTAAGTCTCCCTGCTTGCTTTCTCTGCATTTAAGCTTTTCCTTCCATTAACCATCTTCTACCTGCCTCTTCGCTTTCCACTGGCCTCTTCCCGCCTGTCTCTTTCCCGTTTCATGTAATGTCAAAACCTTATCTATTTTCCTAGTCTGCCTATCATCCTCTTGTGCATCCCTGTTGTTAAACACCTTTTTTTTGCTATGCCCACTAATTCAGTCAAATTTTTTCCTTCAAACCCCTCAGTTTTCTGTAGTTTTTTCTTATGTCTGGGGCTGACTGGCTAGCAAAGGCCAGGTTATTTACCCTCTGGTTTTCGGGTGCCTCAGAGTCGATTGGGCTGTACATTTTATAGGCTTCAATAAGCCTTTCCAGAAAAGCCCTTGGGGACTCCTCCTTACCTTTAGTCACTGCACTGATCTTGGATAAATTTATGGGCCATCTTGCAGCCGCCCGGAGTCCCCCCAACAGAGCCTAGCGGTAGGAATGAAGACTCTCCCTACCTTTATTGGTTTTGGGGTTCCTTTGGACAATAGTCTTCCATTTCCTGGGGAAGTCGACCAAGCCTTTCGATTACCACCTTATGTGTCTCTCTCATAATGCAATCCCCCTCCTCCGCATTAAAAAGGGCCAAGAATTGTTGGATGTCTACCCAGGTGGGCTGGTGGGTAAGGAAGACAGTTTCCAAGAGATTGATCAAATCCTGGGGGTGGGCAGAGAAAGGCTTATGCTGGGTTTTCCAGTTGTAGATGTCAGAAGAGGAGAAAGGAGTATAGGCTAGGTGGGGGCGCCCTAGCCCATCCGGTGGAGCCACCTCATGGAGAGGCAGCTTTGGTGCTGTTGGAACTGGAGGGGTAGAGGGCAGCAAAGGGGGGTAGGGGGAAGGGGAAGGATCAGGGCGGTCTTTCTGCTCAGGGGGCCCCAGGCGGATCCCGACCGCGTATGAGGTGGACTAGTAAGGGTGTCTCGGTCTCAGGACTGGGAGTTAAGTCCAGGAGATAGATGCGGGGAGAGGGATGTCCCAATCCTCTGTGTTCTATGAAGGTAGTATGATCTTCTCAGATTCCCCCTCCCCCCATCTTCCTTTTCTGGTTCTGGAGATCTGACCTGCCTTAAAGGGAAAGAAATGGTTTTGTTAGAGGGGGGAAGGTGAGGTTTTAGCCACAATGGTGGCTCTCCCACCAGGTGTTGCCAGGCCACGATGTACGTTATTTGGTCTTGGTGGAAATCAAAAACCTTACTCCAGGTAGATTAGATTTGGGCCAAGGCGAATGTTCCCTCCGACAGCCACCCTGTAAAGAAAGTAGACCACTCCAACTGGCAGAGTTTTTTTAGTTTTCCTGGATAAACCTTGTCACCCGACTGGGTGACATTACCTTTGAAATCCTTAAAATTCTGGAGAACAAGATTTAGGGGTGTCATAGGTCCCTCACTCCCTGTCTGCCTCATCTTTTCATACACAACAAACAACACAAGAGGTAGCAGGAGGACAAGACAAAGACAACCACAAACATGGTCACCAAGGGAAATAAGAAGTAAACAGAAAGGCAAGACAAAGATAACCACAAACATAGCAGCCCTTTAAGGTATTAAGTCTAAAAACATATGATATATACATTCCCAACTCAAGAACACATCCTGCCCCTGGTGACCACAGATGGGGATTTTCTCGGTCCCCGAGTGCCTAGGGGGATCTGAACCCTCTGGTGACCACAGATGGAGGGATGGGGCATCCCTGCATCCACTCCAGCCCTGGTGAGCTATACTGCGTCCAGTTTCTCCCTGGTGGGCCACTCCCTTGGAGCTCCACAGACAGAACAGAACAGAATCTGTAGATCTTACCAGATCTTACTTACCTCCGGAGCTTTTCTCCAAAATTCTGATGCTGGCTCAGCCCTCGTCGTTTGATCCTGGAGAGCCCCCAAATGCTAGGGTCCGTGGTCAAAGGAACAAAGCTGATACAAAAGTGAAGGTCAAGCAAAGCTTTATTTTGTGCCAAGCATTGAGAATTATACTGACCCGGGTCAGGATCATCTCTAAGGAGAGAATGACCCCCCCCTAATTTCTCAGGCTAGCTTTTATAGGGCAAACCCTCAAGCCACAAGTTGACCAGGGTCACTAGCTACCTAGAGTTAGAGAGGGAACACAAGCAGGGGGAGTGAGAGAGGGAGAAGCAGGCCTCCGGCCGAGCAGGAAGCCCGATGTGGGACTCGATCCCGGGTCTCCGGGATCATGACCTGAGCTGAAGGCAGTCGCCCAACCAACTGAGCCCCCCAGGGGTCCCTAGCTACCTAGAGTTAATTTGCATTTCCATTGTTCAAGATCCAGGATGTTAAGGGCATTTGGGCCTGCCCACCTGGTCCTAAGTACTGGGAACTGGCTGCGCATTCTTCATTTGCATCTCCATTGCTCCTGGGACCCGGAGGTTAAGGGTATTTGGGCACTCCCACCTGGTCCTAAGTGTTGATAATTGTTCTCTGGCTAAATAGGTCCTTACAATTCCAGTGTTTTAGGGCATAGAGTAAAATTAGTCTTTGATAGAGAATAGTAAGAGTATGCAATATCCAGTCAATATTGGGAAGATTTTAAAAAATCAAATAATAGGGGCGCCTGGGTGGCTCAGTTGGTTAAGCGGCTGCCTCTGGCTCAAGTCATGATCCCAGATACCCGGGGTCAAGCCCCACATTGGGCTGCCTGCTCGATGGGAAGCCTGCTTCTCCCTTTCTCACTCTCCCTGCTTGTGTTCCCTCTCTGGCTGTGTTTCTCTCTGTCAAATAAATAAAATCTTTATAAAAAAAAAAAATAGGGGCACCTCGGTGGCTCAGTTGGTTAAGTGACTGCCTTCGTCTCAGGTCATGATCCCGAAGACCCGGGATGGAGTCCCACATCGGGCTCCCTGCTTGGCAGGAAGCCTGCTTCTCCCTCTCTCACTCCCCCTGCTTGTGTTCCCTCTCTGGCTGTGTTCCTCTGTGTTAAATAAATAAAATCTTTAAAAATAAAATAAAATAAAAAGCAAATAATACATTATATGTTAGTTAAAAAAAAAAAGTCCATTGCCTTTTGATAGGATTAGATTCTTTCCTACTTCTCAGCAGAGGGAGCCTTTGCCTCACTTTTGGATTCTAGAAGCCTGGGGTGGTGAGATTATAAAGAGCCAACTTGTCTATGGAAAATATTTGTTTCTTCACCTGGGACTGAATAGGTTTTGGAACAAGTTTTCCCTTTGTTCTTATAAAGGAAAAACTTTTTGTACTTGTTTTCTGATTTCTTTATAATGGTGGCTCTTAAGTGCGGCTGTGGGAAGTTCTTTAGAGGTGGTCAATGCTGAGGGGTGCCTGAATGGCTCAGATGGTTAAGTGCCTGCCTTTGGCTCAGGTCATGATCTCAGAGCCCTGCATCAAGCCCAGTAGCAGACTCCCTCTTAGTGGGGAGTCTGCGCCTTCCTCTCCCTCTGCCTCTACTCCTACTCCTACTCAATCTCTCTGAAAGAAATAAATAAAATTGTAAAAAAATAAAAATGGTTAATGCTGGGATAAAACAGCGGTTCTCAAATGCTATCCTATATTAAAGTTTTGAGTAGTTTTTAGGCAACAAAAAATATTAGTTAATATACTGAATTTTTTATAAAGCTAAAAATTTTTTGCTCAGTTAAAAGGCTGTACTTAGTGCTAATAGCATTTTCTACTTTTACTTATTTGTATTGTATTGTCTTTATAGATGTTGGTGATATGAGTCTTGTATTTTTTAAAAAAAATCTTTTGACTGGGAAGTTCACAAGGTTAACAACCTATGATGATCAGTGAAATTCAAAAACCCGCAAAGACTGCTTTAGCAAGTACTTTTTGGAATTTCTGAACTGAACCATTTCCAACTTCCTGGTCAGCTTTTGTCCTAACTTTCCCCTAAGCTGTTTTCTACTTTTTATACCTGTGAATTGAGATTTACTGACTAAAGCTGTCATATCCAAGGTATATAGATTAAGTGTAGGTACTAGGGGAAGTTAGTTTGGTTGCTTTTTTTTTTTTTAGCATGCAGATTTTGAGATTAAGATTAGCATGCATTCCTACTGAGTTCCAGATACTAAACCCGGGTATTTTGCATATGTTCCCTTCTTTAATCAGTAACCCAGTGGGGTATAGAGGTTGTGATAAGTTTTATTTTTGCATTTAAAGAGACAGACGGAATTAAATTAAACAAAGCAGCCAAAGTCACATTTCTGTGTCAAAGCCAGGATTGAAAACCTTACTGTCTTGTCTTTCTGATTCAAAACCATTAGTCTTTCTACTACACATTGATACTTTAATCTGCATTTAATATTTTCTCCATTTTGTTCTTTTATGATATACCACCCTGTTCTGGGAAAAGGTTAACAGCCAGAGAGTATTGTTCAGTACCTTTTTTTGAGTACTTTTCCTCAAGTAATAATCCCTTTTTTCTTATTGCTTGGAAAGACTACATGCAGAGTTCTAATAAGTACTAAAACTTTAAGGTTTAATCTGTGTATGTTCTTGAAGTTAGAGTTTTATGAAATACTGATGGATCTGAAGATCATTCTATTCCTTTGGCAGCCTCTTTGGACTTCCATAATTCATTCTCTATGGTTGAGTGATTTTCACATTCATTTATATATTTTCCACTCCCACCTCACCTTTATTTCCTGTGCCTTTCCACTAGACTTTATCTTCTTAAGAGCTGAGTTATCCTTAACTTTTTCCTTTTCTTATTAATACTTCTTAATGTGTCTAAATATTGGACATACAATGAGTACTTTGTTTTTTGGCAATACTAAGCCCTAAAATAATTTAGAATTCTAATTTCTAGTGTCACATATTAAAAATAATTATTTTGGGGCCTTTACAATACCATTTT
>PITA01016801.1:0-45355 GCA_004023965.1 Spilogale gracilis
GCCACTCTCGCTCTGCTGGCCCCAACACACACATCGAGACCATGGGCACCTTCCAGGGACACCTGCTGGCAGGGATGTTCTTCCTCTTCTTCTCTCTCTACTACTCAGTGATGGTGTCCTTGGCCCTGCTGCGGGGACAGAGGTTTCTCAGCCTCCCTTTGCCCCCAAGGGAGAAGCGAGGACAGAGGTGGTGGCAGCGGGTACCTGTGCAAGGGATGATGAAGTTGGTCATCTCCCTGGGTGGCATCATTCCTGAGTTCTTCTACCCCCCAGGAATAAACCGGATGCGGATAGTAGACTGGGAGGACCCTCGGCGGCCGTTCGTGTTTTATGACAACTGGGATCACGTCACCATGTATGGGTTTTTCATGCTCAGCGGCGTGGTGGACATTGTGAGCCAGGCATGTCAAGCATGGCAGAACGTCAAGCTGGAGCGAGCAGCTGAGGCCCTGGCCTTCTGTGTGCTCACACTGCTGATGGCCGCCCACCTGGAGAACAAGGGTACCCTGGAGATCCGCGCGCATGTGCTGTTTATAGTGCCCACCTTCCTGGTTAGCCTGGTGCTCACCATAGAGGTCTGGGTCCCTGACCAACCCACGCTGTGGGTGCTCAAGACCTGGATGGGGCTGGTGCTGAGCTGCTGGATGCTGCAGCTCTCTGTGCTGATGTACGTTCCTCCCTCGGGGCAGCCCTGGAGGGCAGAAAACCCGGGAGACCTCGCCTTCCTCACCATCTTCTTCTGTTGGCACCTGGGCTTGGGAGCCGCCATGCTGGCTGCTGTCTATGGGCTCTGCAGTCTCTGGTACCATCGTTTCTCCTCTTGGAGGGAAACCCCAGGGGCCAAGTACCAGCCGTGTCCCAGAGGCTACGGCAACGAAGAGCTGGAGAAGCTGGGGGCAGAGGCCATGCTGCAGGACGGGGGTGTCTAGGTACAGAATCTGTCTTTGTGCTATGCCTGTTGTCACGAGAGTTTGGAGGGTGCCCACCGTGCGCGTAGCCCAGAAAGGTCCTGGGATCTACTATGGGGCTTTCTGTCACAGGTGTCATCTCCCCTGTTCCTAAATAAACCTTTCAGCTTCTCAGATTACTTCAACCTGTTACTCTGTTCTCTCCAGGTCCGCCTCTTGCCAGCCTCACTACCTCAGTGCTCCGTATGGTTCCGACCGACCGTGGACTTCTGTAACATGAGAACAGGGAGTCAGGCTTTTCTCTGACAGCTTTTGGGATCCAAGAGAAGGCAACGAAAAGAGGAAATAGAGGGAGACAGAGAGTCACTGGGGCCCCGGGGGAGAGTTCTAGGAGTTTGAGGCAGAGCTGGCTTAGTCCTTGCAGATCAAGTATTTAAATGTGTGAAAGAGAGGGGGTCCATTTTTGCATTTTTGCATTGTGGTGAGGCCTTCTGTTTTCTTCATTTTCTTTGTTTTATTTACGCCGAGTGTAGCAGGACAAAGAACCGCTTTCATCGTTGCTACAGTTGTTTTTAATCCAAACTGAACGAGGCTGCTTCTGCCTTCCACAGGAGCCGGGGCTGAGGGGATGGGGGTGACAGTCAACTTAGCCAGGGCTCAAGTCTGAGAGACAGGGGGCAAAAGAGGAAGGGAGTCCCAAAGGTGGATGTAAGAAACAAGGATGACTGAAATGTGATTTTCAGTTGCTCGGGTTTTTCTGTGATGTAAAACTCCATTGTTTCGACTCTGAGTAAAGTCTGTGTTACAAGTCTGTGTGTGTGTAAGCGTGAGTGATTCTGGGGCAAGATCAAAGAAAGGGCCCAGATTTCAGTTGGTGGGGGCAGAAGGGGAAGAACTGCTCTGAAATGTGGGGTGCAAATGAACCCAGGGGTTCTGAAGATGCAGGAACTCGGAGCTAGCTGAGAGAAAACTGAGAATGCCAGCTGCTGGAATTTGCAGAAATTTTCAGCCAGTCATTGAGTTTCTCCCAGAATGAGGAGAGAAGGTGCTTGTAAATTCCTATACTCCGTGAAACACCTGAAAGCCAATTATATAAAAATACTTCTCCCTGGATAGAACCAGAAAGCCACTGCTAGTGTTAGCATGAGTCTGCATATGTGAGACAGATAAATCCAGCCCTTGGAGATGTGAAGAGGCAGGAAGAAGGGAGGGGGGCTACTCATGGATGCGGAAAAGGGACCACAGAGCAAACCTCCCTCTCCTGAGGCAGCCATAGTGCCTCCTCCTCCCCTGGAGTTAGAAATGCTGTCCTCAGAAACCAAAGAGCTGTAGGGGGTATAGAGGTGTTTGCATTTGCAAGATAGAAGATAAGCTGCAGCTGTCGTCTGAAACGTCACCAGACCCCCTCCCCCACACACACAGGATGCAGGGGCATGCAAATGTGCCCTGGAGACTCCGGGAGGTGAACTGAAGGTGGAGAAGGTAGCAAGGAAAGGGATGGAAGTAGGGCAAGGGTTTGGTAGCTCACACCAGTGGGGCTTGGAGGGAGGAACAGTCTGGATCTAGAGGAATAGAAGTGTGTCTTCCTGTAGCAGCTGGAAGCAGGCCAGCCCCAGCTTCTTTCCCTGCAGAGCAGTAACCAACCTAAGGAGAAACCAACACCTTTCTTTCCGCCCCCACCCTAAAGAGCCCAGAAACAGGCAGATTTACCCTGAAGCTAATAAAGCTTAAGGTTCAGGTCCCTTTGCTTTACCTCTCCAAATGTAAAGCCCCGGGAGGGACCGTGGCAAGGAGTTCATATGATCACCTATCACTGACAACTGCCAAAGTAAGACATTTCTGTGTTCTTTTTTTCTAAAGAGGGACCTCCTCCTACTTTCAGTATAACTTGAGGCTCTGCAAACCCTGGCTTTGCTTCCACCCCGAAGGCTTAACACAGTTTTACTTTCCAGATGCCTCATGATAAATACATCTCTTAGCTTGTTACCAGGACATTCCTTATTTGAGGATAATGATAAGACTCTTTCTCCTTCAACTTGGAAATAAGCAGCTTAAAATTCTAATGGCATCACCAACCTGATTGAAAACTACCTGCTAGAGTATAATCCATCAGTCAACAATTCTCTCAGTGACCTGTTATCAGATACTGGGCCTGATTCAATAAAGAGGAATCTGACAGGCGGAGGATAGGTGGCTAGGGGGAAAGGTGGGGAGTGATCTACAGAGGTGGGTTCTGATTATCTTCCTCTGTGCTATGTAGGGGAGTTTTTGTCCTGTACATCTGGTCCTTGCCCGGTATATTAGTCAGGGCTCTCCAGAGAAACAGAATCAATAGGATGTGGATAGATAGAAATTTTAAGGAATTGGTTTGCGAGACTATGAGGGCTAGCAAGTCCAAAACAGGCAGGGCAGGCCAGCAGCCCAGAGACACACAGAAGAGTTAATGTTGCGGTCTTGCATCTGAAGATAGCCTAAAGGCAGAATTCTTTCCTGCTTAGAGCACCTCAGTCTTGTCTTTTAAGGTCTTCAACTGATTATGTGAGGCCCACCAATATTATGGAGGGTAATCTGCTTACTCAAAGTCTACCAATTAAATGTTAATTATATCTAAAAAATACTGGCACAAGGCAACATCTAAACCAGTGTTTGACCAAACAACTGAGTGACGCGACCTAGCCAAACTGACACATAAAGTTAACCCTTATACTCACCATACGGGACCATGGCCACATTACTGGTTAAACATAACTTGTCAACTGTGTTTGTTGTGACTTTGGAAACCTTCCAAAATAATAACTTCATTTTAAAAAGGACTTCTTCGAGGTGCCTGGGTGGCTCAGTCAGTTAAGCATCTGACTCTTGATTTCAGCTCAGGTCATGATCTCAGGATGGTAAGATCGATGCCCAGCATGGAGCCTGCTTAAGATTCTCTCTCTCTCCCACTGTCCTGCTCCACTTGTGCTCTCCCTCCAAAAATATTAAAAAATAAATTAAAAAATAGGGGGTAGGAGGATGGGGTAACTAGATAATGGGCATTAAGGAGGGAACTTGAGGCCCCTGGGTGGCTCAGAGGGTTAAGACTCTGCCTTCAGTTCAGATCATGATCTCGGGGTCCTGAGATGGAGGCCACATCAGGCTCTCTGCTCAGTGGGAGCCTGCTTCCCCTCCCTCTCTCTGCCTCTCTGCCTATTTGTTCTCTCTCTGTGTGTCAAATAAATAAATAAATAAATAAATAAATATCTTAATGAGGGAATTTGATGTAATGAGCACTGAGAGTTGTATGCAACTGATGACTCACTAAATTCTACCCCTGAAACTAATAATACACTATATGTTAATTGAATTTAAGTAAAATAGATAAATAAAAAACAAATAAATAAATGCAAATAAATAAAAGAATTTCATCATTATAAGGTCTGATTGCAATGTGACTATGACCACATAACACGCCTTCTTCTCTTCCCTGTTCCCTCTAGAGAAAGATAGTGATGGGTATACAAGTAAGTGACATTTATTCTTAAAGATTAAAATTATGTTTAGCAAAGGATTTTTTTCATTATTCGTATTACACATTTTAGACATTTACAATATAGCACAAAGGATTTTAAGGTATTTTGAAATCTACCATACTGGCCCCACCCAGAATTAATTACTGCACAGGAGGGCTAAAAGAGGAGGAAGTTGTTTCAATCAGAGTGGATAATAGGGTTTCTATATCAGAGATGAGCCCTTTCTTGGTGATGACAAGGGATGTGCCCAATGACTAAGGTGTAGATGAGCAAAGAGGCTTGGAGGTGAAGGTCACTGAAGATGAAGAAATCCAGAGCTGGGAATCTAGTGTTGTGGGAAGGAATGGAGCAAGGATCATGGCAGGGCTGGGAAAATGGCAGCGTTGGGCTGGAGAACCCCAGAACCCATCCCTTGTGAATCTGGGAGTGTGTGCATGGTGGGGGGGTCATCAAAGAGGGCAGAAGACAGAAAATGTGGCTAGCATGAGCTTCAAGAAGGAATGATCAGGGTTAAGCAGAAATGGTAACACCTACCCCACAAAGGTATTGTGAGAAACAAATGAGGTGCTGCATATGCAACACTTAATTCAGAGCTTGGAGTATGGTAGATGTGCAATCGATATTAGTCCAAGAGACTGAGTATATAAATGGGCAATCTCCAGACTATATATAAAAATAAAAATCTGATGGGGCACCTGGGTGGCTCAGAGGGTTAAGCCTCTGCCTTTAGCTCTGGTCATGATCCTAGGGTCCTGGGATCAAGCCCCATGAACAGAGAGCCTACTTCCAGCTTCTTTCTCTGCCTGCCTTTCTGCTTATTTGTGATCTCTCACTTTGTCAAATAAATAAATAAAATCTTAAAAAATAAAATAAAAAATAAAAATCTGACCCACAATCTGCAGCATCCAGTCCAGGAAACCAACCCATTATCTACAGTAACCTAGGTCAGGAAGCCAGCCTACTACTTATAAGTCAGACCATAGAAAGTCAGTTATCAGCTGTCACCAATAACCAGGCCAGGAAGCCCAACAATAACCTCTGTAATGACTGACCCCCAGTGGGCAGGACTAGATGAATAACTACCAGCTTGCCTCATTTTTGCCCTGATTTCCCACTTAGGACCAACCACAGAGAGCCAAAGATGTACCCCTCACCAATCATGTGGGTTACCTCACTTCTGGTTAGCCTGCCTGCAGCTTTCCCATCCCAAAAGCCTCCAATCAGGACATAACTGAAGCCTCCCTTTTTTCCACTGTAGAACTTTCCCACTCTCTGCCTGCCAGAAAGCAGCTAATGGGGGCTGACCCCCTTGCTAGAGCAAACTGAAGAAATAAAACCTCCGCTTGGTCTTCATTTATTTCCATGTGTTCAATTCTTTCATTTGTTCATGCAAGCAATTAATATTTCCTGAGCATCTACTATACACCAGCCTCTGTGCTAGGCCCTCAGAACAATGGAAAGACCCAGATACCAGGGTCCCCGACTCCAAACTGATTATAGCTCAGTGGGAAGAAAGGCAAAAAAAAAAAGGCAAGTTAAGTGAAGTCTGAAAAAGGCTTCATGAATGGCAGGTGAGGCAGACTTGGGGATTAGGGAATGCTTCCAAGAAAAGTAATGCCTCCACAGAAAACTGAAGGATGAGTGTGACCAGGGGAAGGGGGCTTGGGAAATACCCAGGAGAGGAGGAAAGGGCCAAGGGAAGTCCCCAGGTCAGAGTATGAACATTGAAGGAAGCAAACAAAAGTGGGATGCTTGGAACTCAGGGTTTGAGCCTGCAGTGGCAAAGCCATGAAGGTGGAAATGTAGACAAGGCTTAGATTCCTTCTAGACCCCCCCAAACATGAGGTGTTTGTCCTGAAGCCAGTGGTAGTGATCAAACTTCCATTTTGAAAATGTCACTTAGGCTTGATGTGGAGTGAGGCATGGCAGGGGGAGGGGGAGCTGTGGGTGGGGAGACCGACAGGCTTTGGTGCTGGAGAAGGAGAGAAGAGCTCATTTAGATGGTTCCTGACCTGGATGTAGTACCCGCAGGTCACAGGTCGGGAGGGTGAGAGAGGGGGAAAGCCAAAGCTTGGACTCCTCAGGAGGAAGGTAAATGCAGTCACTGAGAAAATGAAAATCAGGACGTGGAAGATCAGGGGCTGGAGCAGAAAAGAGGAATTCTGATGGAAGATAGGCAGTTTGAAGTATTGTTCTAGAAGTAGATGTTGTATGAGTCTAGAGCTCAAGAGAAAGGGACAGGTGGAGTGATTTGGGAGTCATAAATGGTCCTCAAAGTCATATCTGACCATTCAGGGATGGAGCTGCTCATCCAGGGAGAAGGTAAAGGAAAGAGGGCTTGGAACACAGCTATGGGACGCACCGTGTGTAACTGGGAAAAAGAAGAGAAACACTTGTAAAGCAGACCAAGAAAGAACAGCCCAGGGAGGCAGGAGGAAAATCATGGGCTTGTTGTAACACAGAAACCAAATACTGATATTGTTCCAAAAAAGGGAGTTGCCAACAAAACGTTGTTCTTATTCCCAGTTCCTCCTTCCTTCCCTTCCCCTCCCAGAGAAGGATGGCCTGCGGGACACTGGGAGGGAACTCACTCCTCTAAGACTAGTGGAACTGGTCCTACGTTGCCCCACAGTGTTGCCCAAGCTGCGTTCACAAAATGCAGGTGTCGGAATGGGTCGTAAGAACACTGGATGATGAAAGAATAGGAAGAAGTGAACATGCTCAGGACAAAGATTTGCCCTGAGTTGTGCCAGCTAAGGATTGTACCAGGATCTTGGTAAGGCAGGCTTGCAAGTTAATTTTGGGACCACGATGAACACTGTTCTCCTTTGCTGAGTGTGCATTACAGAGTTAACTATTTAGTTCGTTAGCCCTGGTTATTGAGTGCGCACCATACAGCAGGTGGGAAGAGAAATCAAGTTTCCTCTCTCCTCACCAGTCTGTGCTTACAAAAGGGACCACAGAAAGGATGATCCAGATTTCAAGCACCTCAAACCCTTAAATCCTCACCCGCCTATCCCTACAGACCTCTCTCTAGCCCTTCCTCTCTGTCCCTCTTACTATCTCTTTCCCTCTCTCATTATCTCCCTGACCCTCTCTCCCTTTCTCCCCACCGTCCTCCTTCTCTCTCTCTCTCTCTCTCTCCCTCCCTCCCTCCCTCCCTCGCCCCACTCCCCACACCTCAGAACCTCCTGGATAACAGGGCGCTTTCTCTTCTACTTCGCAGTTCTTTGAGCCCATACTTAACCTGGAGAACATCTTCTCTCTGCCCTGTGCTCCCACTCCCATGGCCCTCCTTAACTTCCACTGGCAGCCCCCCTCTCCTGAGACGCAGTTCCCAAAAAATAGTCTCCAAGAGACAGAGACGCCCAGTTCGATCCCCACCTGCCATCATCATCATGGTCTGGCAAATGAACTAATCATGGTGTTGGAGGATGGAATCTTGGATGTTATGTATGTATGTATTTATCTTTTTTTTTAGTTGTGAATGTGTTGCCATGTGCAGAAAGAAAAATATAAGTGATACGCTTGATTTTTTAAGATTTTATTTATTTATTTATTTGAGAGAGCAGGGGCAGCAACAGAAAGAGAGGGAGAAGCAGGCTCTCCGCTGAGCAGGGAGCCCATGCAGGGCTCGATCCCAGGACCCCAGCATCATGAACTGAGCGAAAGGCAGACGCTTAACCAGCTGAACCAACCCTGCGCCCCAACGCTGGATTATTTTTACGGAAATCATAATTTTAAGTTTGCCAAGGGCACAGAACCGCCCCCACACACTCCAATGACACCCTCTCCTTAAACGACTTCTGGCCTGAGACAAGCGGGGGCGCCTGGGAACCCCAGCCCCGTGTTTGTCCCTCCCCCACCTTAGGGGCTGAGCCCGACCCCCAGCTCCGCCCAGACCAGGGGGTGCGAGAGTCCCGAGCCGAGGAGCGGATTTCCCAACGCCCGCCCCAGGGAGGAGCGCGCCGCCCCCGCTCTGCGGCAGCCGCGGCACCTTCGGTTCCCGCCCGGGGCCTGGGAGAGGATGCGATGGACCCGCCCCTCCTGGGTCCCCTGTGTCCCGGGCGCCTGACGCGGCATCAGACTGGGGAGGACAAGTACGCTGTCCCGAGAAGGTATCCCACGGTCCGCGTGGGTACCCAGGATGAGGGCCCAGCGCACCGGTGTCCTTCTCCCAAGACCGCCGAAGGTGAGGGCCGAATGGCTCTTCGTCCTCACAGGCTCACACACCTGAAATGGGGGAGATGTATGAATCATCAATTGATTGATCCACCCAGTCACTCGCGCACACCCAAAGGGTTTCTCTAGAGCCTTCTAAACTCTTGGAAGGAATCAGTGAACAAAACAAAGATTTCTGTGTTGCAGACCCTGGGTGGGAGGTGGTTGTTTAGAAAATAAGCAATGACCCTGTAAGAGCATGTATTGAGATTTAGTCCTAAGTAACGGAAACCACATCCTCCTACACACTATTAAAAGCAAAATTTCCCCTGACAAATTTCTGGTTGAAGGTGACAGCCGGTTCCTGGCAGGGTGGCTGAGATGCTAGGCTTGGTGATGGTCAGTCAGAAGAAAAAGCTCACATCTAAATAGCAAATGATAGAGATCCATGAAGGTCCTAAGTGGGAACAACAAGGCTTAATGCCGCAACAATACTGCCCAGTATGTCCAATTAACAGGGAAGCCTGAGACAATAATAGTTTGCTCTCCATTTAGAGTGAGAACAGTTTTAAGTAATCTGACACTGGGAGCACCTTCAAGCAGCATTCCACACAAGCCTACATTTACACATAGGGCTTATATGCAGGCAAAACCTACACACCATTTCCTACAGGCAGAGTCAAGCTCAGAAATTTCTGTCAGTGGTCCTACCAAACTCAATGCCCTCTTCGCATACCGTACTTTGTAATGCCCCTCTACTATCTTGAAATGAAATCCATGGGGCATCTGGGTGGCTCAGTCGTTAAGCATCTGCCTTTGGCTCAGGTCATGGTCCCGGAGACCTGGGATCGAGCTCCACATCGGGCTCCCTGCTCGGCGGGAAGCCTGCTTCTCCCTCTCTCACTCCCCCTACTTGTGTTCCCTCTCTGGCTGTGTTTCTCTCTGTCAAATGAATAAAATCTTTAAAAAAAAAAAAATGAAATCCAAAGATAATATAATCTACTTACAGACATAATTGCAAAAGCTGTATATAAGTATACAGATATATATCACTATAATATCTAGTGGTGTCTCCCAGCCAAAGCCACTTGGGAACACAGCTGCAGTTGAACGTTGCAAGGAGGGAGAACTTCCACCACCTTGCACGTGGTAGAAAGGACCAGTAGGATTTAGGTTTGTGTTCAGGGACTTCAGGGAGGATTCACAGAAGCAGGACTTTGCTTTGGCTTGGATGCTGTCAAGAAGCAGGAATTGTTTTATAATTGGGCATTTTAATAAATGATATCCAGAAGGAGGGCCGACTAGACCCAGGCTAAAGCTACCATCGTGGGGCCCTGGGTGGCTCAGTGGTTAAGCCTCTGCCTTCAGTTCAGGTCATGGCCCCAGCGTCCTGGGAGCGAGCCCCGCATGGAGCTCCCGGCTCAATAAGAAGCCTGCTTCTCTCTCTGCCTGCGGCTCCCCTTGCTGTGCTCTCTCTGACAAATAAAATCTTTTTAAAAATAAATAAATAAAGCTACCATCATGAAGGAGAAGACATCACTTGTATTAGCCAAGACCAGGTGATGTTTAGTCACTTCTGTGGTTTGGACCGTGTTCATATTTTGTCTGCGCTCAGACATCACGACAGAACGCTCTTGTTTTTATCTAGATCCATGACGGTCAGAGAGTGGCCTTGTTAAGTGTTCTCAGAAACTCATTACATGCAACAGGAGAACACAATGAGTGTTCCTAGTGAGTGCCAGCCTGGCTCCCGAGGCTCAGGGACTGCTTTTCTCTTTCTCATCCTAAGTGAAATAAAAAGGAGAAGCTAAAGTGATGGATAATAAAATAATCCACATTTCCATATATAAACACGGTAGCACAATTATACTAGATACATAACAGTCAGATGGTTGCAGCTCCTCAGTTGAGTCAGTTTGGATTTAAAAGTAAGAATATTCAAAGCAGGGCGCCTGGATGGCTCAGTGCGTTAGAGCCTTTGCCTTTGGCTCAGGTCATGGTCTCAGGGTCCTGGGATCAAGGCCAGCATCGGGCTCTCTGCTCAGCAAGGAGCCTGCTTCCTCCTCTCTCTCTGCCTGCCTCTCTACCTACTTGTAATCTCTCTCTCTGTCAAATAAATAAATAAAATCTTTTAAAAAAAAAAAAAAAGAATACTCAAAGCATTTCCTTATAGTAAGTACGGGTGAATGAAAGAGATGTTCATTTAAAATCAGAATTAAAGTTAGAATTAAGATAAATAAGGGCCACCAGGGTGGCTCAGAAAGTTAAGTATCTGACTCTTGCTTTCAGCTCAGGTCCTGATCTCAGGGTCATGATTGAGCCCCATGTGGGGCTTGAAACTGACTGTGGAACCTGCTTAAAATTCTCTCTGCCTCTCCCTCTGCCCCTCCCCCCTGCCTGTGTGCATGCTCTCTCTCAAAATAAATAAAATCTTTAAAAAAAAAAGATAAAAAATATCATGCCACATTCTTGTGTACGTGATAACAGAAGTGATTAACCTTAATGGAAACAAGAATAACACGTTAAGTAAATTACAGGCTGACAAAAATGATAATGGAAGAACAATAGTGTCATAATAGTGTTGACTTTATTTATATGAGCATTGGTGAAAAAATTCTTCCTACATGATGTGGAGCAAGGTAGTGATAAACTATCTCAGAGATCATATCTTGGGTCTTGAAATTTCAATATTCACTCAAGGCGTGCCTTCTAGTACTTAAAAAGACCTTTATAAGCATATTCAATAAGCCCTAAGATGATGCATATTTTAATATAATGGAATTCTCGCTCCAGGCCCCTGAGTAGCACTGGTTCCCAAACCTTAGTCTCAAACTGAGGCAGACTAAAAAGATAATGACAGTTCCCCTACAGGCTGGGTGTTCTGATTAGAGATAAGGTTTGAGACGTGCATGGTTCCTGGTGCTCTAGAAGTTAGCAGCGTTACCTTTTCAGTCTTTGCATGTGTACGTGCCTGTGCATGCGCGCGCGTGCACATGCGCGCGCGTACACACACACACACACACACACACACACACACACACACACACTGAGAAAACAGATGGAGAGAGAGGATATGTACTTGCTTGAGTCTCTGTGACTACAAGGACTGTGCTTGATTGAATGTCTGTGGTCATGTTTGCAAGAGACTCCCAGGCAAGGCTGTTGCTGGGCGGTGCTGCAGGGGGTGGGGGTGGGGGGGCGGAGGGAGAGCACGGGGGCTGGAGAAGACAAGTTCAACATAACTGAACTGGGTCTCCCTTGCAGGTGGGGGATATATGGAGAACTGTGTACAACACACTTTCATATATTTACCTCTGTGCCCTTTTGGGGGATAGTACAGACCTCCCAGAAATTAGTTTCTTTGTTAACATCACAAAGATACAACCCTATATTTTACATGATAGAGTTTTGTACCCCACT
This sequence comes from Spilogale gracilis, assembly GCA_004023965.1. Classification (NCBI taxonomy): domain Eukaryota; kingdom Metazoa; phylum Chordata; class Mammalia; order Carnivora; family Mephitidae; genus Spilogale; species Spilogale gracilis. The sequence continues at coordinate 11,999 of PITA01016801.1, forward strand.
TATTTCTTGTGGCCTGGGGTTATTTTGTGTATCAGGTGGTGGGGAATAGAAGCTGGGTTGGAAAAGAATACAAAACATTTCGAGAAGTTACAACCTCAAAGGTGGACCACTTGGGACCATATCAGAGGAACAGTGAAGATCCTGGAAAACAGCAAGGAATCCCAAGTCAATAAAAAAATACACAAGTTTCACAAAATATTTTTTCTTTGCATTGTGCTAAACATGTGGTGATAATTTTTTTGTTTAAAGGCCTACAAACCCATCGCCAACAAATTGTAGCCGAGGCTTGATCTATGGCACATACAATGACACTGGAAAAGGGAATTGTTTTTCTATGCAATTATTTTGAAGGGTTTCAAACATGAATTCTGTCAGTGCCTTTGTAGCCATTGTCAGTAACTTCGAAAATAAATCTCCACTGTGGTCGTTTTCATTCCTTACCCTTCTCCATGTGAGTGGACAGCTTCCTTATTCTGCTAGGGCTCTTCTCCATGAGTAATAAAAACGAGCTTGCCTGATCTCGTTAGATGAGAGACAACAGCTTTCACCATCCCACCGATTTTTCTTAGAACAGTATCATCAGAATCAGTAGAATAAAAAGTCATGTCAACTGAACTTTTTCCTTTATTATTCTAATTTTATTATTAGAATATTTAATTATTTAATTTATTTACTAAAAATTAAAAATATAATATTAGAATATCGTTTGCTGGTAGCTTGAGGTTCTTCTACTATGGGCTACTATTTTGCAAGTATTTATATTATTTTGCAAGAAAATGGCAACAACTTTACCATCTACTCAAAGATGTTTTTTTAACATTCATTGAAAATTCTAATTTTCAGGGAGGGGGGTGGAGGGATGGGAGAGCCTGGTGGTGGGTACTGGGGATACCTAAAGCATGGAGCACTGGGTGTGGGGAATGGGGAATGAATCTTGGAACACTGGAAAAAAAAATTTTAGTAACAATAAAAAAAAAAAGAAAAGAAAATTCTAATTTTCAAACTTTTTCTTTAAATCTCAGATGAATGATATCCTGCCAGCATAATAAATATATTTCTTTGTAACACCTTCACTGTATCTTGAAAGGTCACTGTTGACTTAAATCTTTTTTATAAAGATTTTATTTATTTATTTGACAGAGAGAGATAGCAAGAGGAAACGCAAGCAGGGAGGTGAGTGAGAGGGAGAAGCAGGCTTCGGAGGGACTGGATCCCAGGAGCCTGGGATCATGACCTGAGCCAAAGGCAGATGCTTAATAACTGAGACTATCAGGCACCCCAGTCACTGTTGACCTAAAAAGAACTGCATGTTGGAGACCATTCGCATGCAGGGGGATATAAAACCAGATTTTCAGAATTTGAAGGAATGTCGTTGACATCCCTTCGAGTTGACATTTTGTCACACAGGCTATGTAAGTGGGAAATCGCCATAAAGAGGACAGCTAACACACAGGTTTCGGGGTTTCAGTAATAAAGGCAGATCACTGTCAACGACTTTTCAAAACGGTGAACTCAGTAAAGTTGTGTTGTTTTTTTTTTTAATTCTTTGACAGAGAGAGATCACAAGTAGGCAGAGAGGCAGGCAGAGAGAGGAGAAAGCAGTCTCCCTGCTGAGCAGAGAGCCCGAAGTGGGGCTCCATCCCAGGACCCTGAGATCATGACCTGAGCAGAAGGCGGAGGCTTTAACCCACTGAGCCACTGAACTCAGTAAAGTTTTAAATACAACACAGTACAACCTTTCCTTGACATATGAGTTTGTTGCTTCCTATAGGAAATTTGGTACTTACTAAACCTTGCTTAAAAAAACAAAAACAAAAGACAAGAACAAACACCTTGTGTTCATTTGTAAAATGGAATTCATTCTGGGCTCAAATAATTACAAGCAAGTATTTCATCTACATAATTCCAGGTTCGGTTAGATTCTAGGATTGGATCATTATAAACAGGTTTTTCACTTACATTTGAAAGTCCTGAGGGACACAGGAGAAATCTTTGTCATGCTAATCTGACCCCACTAAATGCCAGCAGTAACTCTTATTCGTTATGACCAAAAACAAATAAAAATTTCCAAAATACTCCTGGGAGCAGTATTGTCCTGCTGAGAACCACCATTTTTTATTAAGATAAAATCACACATCTGTGGATTACAATCTATGTTACACATGATTTATGTAAACATATAATCACATAAACATGACGAAGTCTGTTTTAAGAGCTTTAAGAGGCTCAGGCCCTTAGTTTGGAGGGCCCTAGCTTACATATATTAAGCATATTACATATATTAAATTATATATTACATATATTAAAATGCATACTCAGCCAGCAGTTAATACCAATAGCCAGATCTGCTGTGTGCCAGGCATCATTCTCAGTATTTACCAACCACCCTTTAAAGTCAGCATTATTATTATTTCTATTTTATAGATGAGTAACAGGTTCCGTGACTTGCCCAAAACTAATACAAAACTAGGCGCTCTGATGCCAACATATTGTGGCCTATATAGCTCTTGCAGTTTACATTTAAGAATGATCATCACTGGGGGTCCCTGGGGAGCTGGAGTCCCTGATGAGGTTAAGGTTAGGCAGCTGCTTTCCGGCTCAGGTCGGACCCAGAGTCCTGGGATAGAGGACCACCCTCGGCCCACCTCCGCTCAGCCAGGAGTCTGCTTCTCCCTCGGCCCCTCCCCCCCACCCCTGCTGTCTCTCAAATAAATAAATAAAATCTAAAAAAAGAAGAAGAATGACCACTAAGGAGTTAGTTTAGTTGCAGATGATTTAACCTTTGTCAATTTCAGTTGTGGAGCTTTTGTTTTGTATCTTGAGCCAATCTGTTAATGTGAAGTCTCAAACATTATCATAAGCCCCTTCAAAGGCCCCAAGGCCCAATACCAAGGCTGCACTGTCTAAACCTACAACAGGACCTTCCATGAAATTGGGAAGCCCGCATGTGTACTCACCCTCCGGCCCAGTGTGTGTGTGTGTGTGTGTGTGTGTGTGTGCGCGCGCGCGTGCACACACTGAAAACAATGACAATGCCTAGCTTGTACCACACTGTGACCCACCCACCCGTCATCTCTAAATTCAGCACCCACCCTGTAGGGTAAGTGTCATCTCAGTTCATAGACGAGCAAACAGGTGTCCAAACGACTGACTCGGGGAATGTTCCACAGAGCCTATGAAATGACAGAACTGAGAATTGGATCCTGCTTCTGTGGCTCCAAAGCCTCTGCCCCTCCCCTGTCCCTGGCAACTATTTGGTTCCTTTGAGGCTTTCCTGTCTCTTCACTGACACCCCTTCCCCAGTCGTGGAGCCTCAGGAGTTTCCAGTTGTCTTGCCACCTAGTACCCATCTGTAAAAGATCACAGCGACCGGCTCTTTCCCCACAGCCATTGTCATTCCATTCCTGCACCCCATTAAGCCCTCAGATTCCCGTTGGGGTGCAGCCGCCTGCAGAGATAGTTCTGGATGGGGGACCCCAGAGGACCATTTTCTGAATGCCAGACCTTACCTATTCTTCTTTTCCTGGGCACTAAAATCACCCATCCCTTCTCCTGACCATGCTCACTTCTTAGTGATTCCATCCAACACAACCCCAGAGTCCATGACTACACCAAGTGGCCCGTCGTGCCGGTGCCTGGACCTTCGAAGATCCAAAGCTTGGGGTAGGGAGGAGCAGATGTTACCAAGTGGTTCCCCTCTCTTGAGAAAGACAGACTCCGTGGGCCCTTTACCTAGAGGTCTCAGAGAATGCAGCTGGAATAGCCACATCTTACTGGGCATGAGGCAGAGAAAGCTCAGGGAAAGGAGTGCAGACGCCGCCGGCAGAGAGAAGCAGACAGGAGATGACTTGCAGAGCCAGAGAGAGGGAGCAGGCAACAAGAGAAACTTGGTCCCCACCCGTCCAGTCCCCAAACCTCCCTGAGATCTCTCACCCTTTCTATCTTTAGGCTCCATGAGATCTGCCAGTATGCTTCCAATAAATGCCTTCCTTGCAACCGAAGCTGCCTGCATCACCCATTGAACCCCACTGCAGCCCTATGGTGCTGAGCCCCAGAGAGGAGCACAAAGGACCAGCTCATTGGCCCCAGTGCCACCCCCCAACCCCACCTCGTTCCGGCAGGTTGTGCCACTAAAGTGACTTTTCTAAAAATCTATCACCTCTGAGTGTTGACCTCTGAGTCACAACCCTTTACCCTCAGAACCTTACCTGGGGCATGGGGCTCTGCCTCATTGCCCCTCCAGGATGCCCCAAGTCTAGCCCATTGTGGACCCACTTCACTTTCCTCTATGGAAGCCCTGGCCATTGAATGGCTGGACCTGCTCCCTGAGATCCTTCTCATGCTGACTTTGCCAATTCCAGACTCTGCAGACTCAATGCTGACACCAATGGCTCAAGCCTGCCTGGTCCACCACCCACTGGCTGGTCCCTCTCAGCAAGCTAGTTACCGGAGCTTGCTGGGCCCACTGTGTGTCATTCAGCCAGTTAAGTGATGGTCGCCTGATGATCTGGAAATTATTCACAAATCTACATCACAGAGAGAAGTTATGTAGATATGCTTATGGCCACACCGGTCTTCATAGGGAACAGCCTAGTAAGTATCATGACTGACCTTCCTTTCTTCCTTCCTCCCTCTTTCTTCCTTCCTCCCTTCCTTTCTTTCTTTCTTTTTCTTTTTTTCTTTCTTTCTTTCTTTCTTTCTTTCTTTCTTTCTTTCTTTCCTTTCTTTTTCTTTCTATTTCTTTCCTTTCTTTATTTCTTTTCTTTCTTTCTTTCTTTCTTTCTTTCTTTCTTTCTTTTCTAAAGAGGGATGGTTGTAGAAGCAGAGGAAAGGAAGAGAGAATCTTAAGCAGGCTCCACGGTCAACACAGAGCCCCACATGGGGCTCAATCTCACGACCTGAGCCGAAGTCAAGAGTCAGACACTTAACCGACTCAGCCACCCAGGCACCTCTGGTTTTTCTTTTATTTCTTTTTTTGCTTCAACATTGTTCTGGTTTTACTATTCACCACAACGGGGATGAATCTCCCAGACAATGATAAAAGGAAGCAGACACCAAAGAGCAGATACTATACAACTCTCTATATATGAAGTTTAGAAACACAGAACCAATGTATAAGAATGGGAATCAGAATAGTGGAAATTTCTGTGTTGGCTGGGGCAGGGGAAGGGAGGGAATCCTCTGGGGTGCTGGAGGTGTTCTCTCTTGATCTGAGGGGTGCCCACATGGGTCTACTATACATGTGTAAAAAAATCTTTCAAGCAGTACCCTTAAGATTAATACACTTAACTGCATGTAAATTATACCTGAATTAAAAGTACAAAAACATTTATCATGTGTCCCTCCCTTCCCCAAGACTGTTCCCTGGCTGGGTATCCTCCTCACCCTGCTGATCTGTATTCCTAGATTCTTGGGTTCCTTTTCTTCTTCCAGTGCCTGGCAATTTCCCTTTCTCGAAGCGTGGTCTAGAGCTGAGAACTACCAAATGGAATTAAGATACTCTGAATTGAGGGGCCCCAGGTTCTGTGTTCCATGTGCCAATTATCAAGTTATTCCCTCTCAGCTCCAAGTTGATTGCTCTGTGATAATGGAGCTGGAGCCTAAAATCGTGCCAGATGCTAAGTTCTCACGGTGGTAGGCACTGGGAGAGGGCTGGAGGAGGAAGGGACCAGCCTTCCAGTTTCCAGCATCCTCTCCTGGGCAGCCTCCGGCAGCCTCAGACTTCTGCAGCCCCTCATCCACCTGAATGCACGGCCTTGGCAGCAGCCAGCAGCCAGCACCTCTGCATGGCGAGCTCCACCCCATCCCAGCCCCACACCCCAAGAAACCATTTATCAGTGAGTCCTGCCCGCACAGTACCTCAGCAGACCTGACGTTCCCCAGGCAAACCCTGGCTGCGCCTCTCCTCCATGAGATCTTGATCTCAGCCCTGCAGAGGAAGGTCCTCTTGCTGATCTGCTCTGCCCCAACTCTGGGATAGCAGCTGCTCCCTATATCTGCTAGCCCTGTGTTCATTTGAGTTTTCTCCACCAGTTACTAGTCAGTCTTCCTTTATCCCAATTCCCTGTTATATTCTTTATAGTGAGCTTTCCCCATTCAAGTCACAGTGTGGTTACCATCTTCTGCTTGGACCTTGACTGAGTCATTTCCCTTGTGGGACTTGAGGTTGGCAAACAGAAGTTACAACTGTCTGAGTAGCAATGCATGGAGGTAAAAGGCCCTATCAAATTGCTGTGTGATCTCAGTGTCTCAGTCTGTTTAGGCTGCTATAACAAAATACCTTAGACCAGGTAGCTTGAGCAGCAAACAACTATTTCTCCAGTTCGAGGGGCTGGAAGTCCTTGATCAGGGTACCAGCAGGGTCACATTCTTGGTGAACACCCTCTTCCTGGTGGATGGCCTCCCCATTGTGTACTCACATGGCAGAGATGTTATGAGAAGAAAGTGAAAACACGGGGAGCCCCTCAGTGGCAAGTGCTGCTAAAAGTCCTGGAGCTGTTTATTGTCACTAGAACTGTAAAAACAGCATTACTTTAACCACCCACCAGCCCGGTATCACTGCCTACTGAAGTGGCTCATAAAACCAACTGTCCCATCAACTGAGGTCTCTGCATTCATGCCACCTCTCCCACCATGGGAAGGGAGGAAATGGGTGGAAGAATGCAAGAAGGCCTGGAGGCTTGGGAAGGCAGCAGGACCTCTGGGAGGTCCAAGGCAAGGACAGATTTTAAGACCCACACTCTAGGGGCGCCTGGGTGGATCAGGTGGTTAAGCGTCTGCCTTCGGCTCAGGTCATGATCTCCAGGTCCTGGGATAGAGTCCCATATCAGGCTCCCCACTCACCAGGGAGTCTGCTTCTCCCTCTGCCTGCTCTGCCTCTCCCCCTGCTTGTGCTCACTCGCTCTCTCTCTCTCTCTCTCAAATGAATAAATAAAATCTTAAAAAAAAAAAAAAAAAGACACACACTCTATCTACATCCTCAGAACCAGCTGATCATACGGGCTCACTTAGCATCAAATTTGTGACCCTGTTCCACAGTGCTGAAATATGGTACTTGTTTGTAGGAGGTTTGCTCCTACATGCAGTTCATAGTCCCTGGTGTTGTGCGGGGCACAGCCCGTGTGGCCAGACACAGTAGCCCTGTCTAGTTGAGAGAGCCTGAGGCCCAAGACATTAAGTCCCCTGTGAGTCATCTTCTCCAAGGTGCTGAAGGAAAGGCCCTGCCCACAAACTTATGACGACTTATAAGAATTCAGGCCAAGACTCCAGGAGCCACTTAATAATCACACTGATTTCTACCTGATTGACCATAGCCACCTAAAGGGCAGCATACCTCCCCTGGTTTCCTTTCCCACCTGCAGTTCTTCTACTAGGCCCATCATCTTCAGGCTTACAAAATTCCTCATCTATTAGTGCGATGTATCACATATTCCGACTGCAGAACAGGAACCCAACTTAGGCAAAGGAAGCGTGAAATGGACATACGATCAAAGGATATACTTATCAAACAGCCTCAGAGAACATGGGAATGGCCTGCGAAAACCTGGCTTCTGGCGCCAGATTGAAGACAACACCCTGTGGGATGAGGTGCATCCTCTGAGGCGATGGAGGGGCCCTGGCCACTGGGTGACAGCTAGTATTGTTTCATTAGCTATTTGGCATGGGTCCAGGAACCAAGAGGTAGAAGGAAGATTGACCCCTCCTACCACCTGTCCCATACTTTGTGCTTCCTGCGCCTACAGGCTTATGTCTGTTGTGTTAGAAGGCTGGCTCCTACATGGGGCAGTGGGAGAAAACTCCTGGTGGGTCTTGTGAACTTGAAGCAACATCTACAAGGACCCTCCGGAATCCTATGCCAGTGGACCAATAAGCAGATTTCTGGGAGGGGTGACGTTGCTCCAATCGCCAAGAAGAGATAGGGCTGCTATCTGTTGGGAGCAAGAAGGACTATGCCTGAAACTCAAAGGTTCTGTGCCCCGTGATGGTGAGCAGGCAAGGACTGCAAGTGCAGCCCAACAAGGGCAAGATCTCTAAGGCTCAGACCCCTTGGCGCGAAGGACCAAATCTCCTCCAGCAGGCAGCCAACCTACATCTATCAAAGTGCTGGCTGATGGACAGGGGATCCTGTGATGGTGAAGGGAGAAGGTGACAATAAAGGAATGGCTGCACTAATGCGAACCATACCTTGTTCTACTGACATTCTTGTGGTGTGTTCTTGCAGAGTGTAGCTGACCACCTCTTCCTGAGGATGTTGTGCCGGACTGGACTTCATGGAAGGCCGAGAGCAGATGTGAGCTATCCAAGGAGCCTTCTTGCGCACCATCTCTTTCCAATCCTCTTGGTCATGCCTCTCACTCCAGCCACTGCTTGGACAACCAGTTTTGCACAGACCTCAACCAGTTCTTTATGCAACCTGACAGTGCCTTGCCTTGGGCCCGGTGCCACAAACAACTAGTTCTGTCTTTGATGCAATTGACACTATATATGTGCAGCCCAAAATACAGCAGAATTTAAGGCTTATGGGGATATTCTTAGAGTCTAGGACTTAGATCAATGGAGGATGGAAGCCAAGGATAAATTCTTCCCCTTTCAACCCCCAAGCAGACAGCTCTGAGGTGCATTTATGAGGCTTATCAGAAGTTTGTTCTAGTTTGAGCACCAGTCACGCACAGCAACCCACAACTCGCAAATACATCCTTCCTTCCTGCTTCACTTCCTTACTCTTCCCTCCTGTTCTCTGAGATCACACTCCAAATAAACTGCCCACATGAAAGCCTTTATCTCAATATCTACTGTGTGGGGAAACCAAGATAAGATGTATGGCCACACCTAATAACTGCAAAGGAGGCCGCACCAATGACGTCACTGGGCATCCGTGTGTTCAGTTCTGTCCCTCTGGAAGGAGGGAGCAGGGTTTGGGCCACCTAGCAGTCTCAGCAGGGAAGTGTGGAAACTTTTGACAGGTGCTCCTTTGGAAGAGATAAAAATGGTAAGAGTTTTTGATACTTAAAGGAACAGGGAGTAAAATCTCTCTTGTCCTAAGAGAAGAGGACATTCCCTTGGCCATGACCAGCACAGTGGAGAGAGAATTCTAAGAGTCAGATGGCTGGAAGGTGACCACACCTAGTGGACAGGAAGGAAAGGAGGAGCCACTAAAGGAGGAAAACACAAGAAGCTTGGGTAAGGGTGAGGGAGGATGGGCAAACCCAGGGGGTAACACTGCTGCTCACCAAGCTGTCAGGGCCATAGGTAAACTATAAATTGGGCCATAAAGACCATCAATATGAGTGTCCTAACTTGCCTTCCTTCCCTATCAAACACTTCCCTTTCTTGACTCAGCATCTTTGCTTTTTTTGTCTGAGAAGGAGCTGTTTCTTCTTACTTACATCCACCCTCCACCTACACAGTGACCTCCCCTCCTCCCCAGGCATCTGACTCTCACTTTTTCGGAATTTGCTTCAAATACTTCACTCTACTTCCTCTCTTCATTTTCACAGATTCTTTCTCCTTGCCTGGTTTTCCCTTTCCACCAAAGTGCCAAACAACAGTCCACTTGCCTTGTCTCCACATCCCCAGCAACCAGCCTTAGTTCATCCCAGCCTAGCTCCGCTCCCTGTCCCTCAATGGAGACTGGTCCAAGATCCGTAATGACTCTCAGCTGCCTCTCTAGGGCTCCTTGTTTGTCTTGATCCTACTGGGCTGTCTGCACTACTTGTCACTCTTAACCGCTGCTGTACTCTGAAAACTCCTTTCTTCCTGTGTCTTCCTGACCCTTCTCCTACATTTCTGCCCTCTCCTTATTAACCCTTCTGGTTCCTCCTGCCCTGTAAATATGGGTTCTCTCAAAATCCAACCTTCTTGCTGTGCATTCCTTCTCAAAACAAGCTTGTCTACACACGTTGCTTCAACTTTTCTTTTTTATTAAGATATTCCCCAGGGGCACCTGGGTGGCTCAGTTCGTTAAGTGTCTGCCTAGGGTCCTGGAATTGAGCCCCACACCAGACTCCTTGTTCCACGAGGAGCCTGCTTCTCCCTCTCCCTTTGCCCACCACTCCCCCTCTTGTGCTCACTCTCTCTGTCAAATAAATAAATAAAACATTTAAAAATTTAAAAAGCAGCATTAAAAAAAAAGATATTCCCCAGCTATCCATCTCTATTATTGTTCTTCAGACCCACATTCCCAACAGCTGTCTGGGCATTTGCACACAGAAAACCAACCTATATTTCAAACTCAGGGAGTTCTTGCAAGAGAATGACTTTTTTTTTTTTTTTGCTATATGAGATTTGTAAATTATAGTATTTATTTTATATTTTTACTGTAGTGATAAGAAAAGCAAGGTCCAACACACACACATGCACACACACACACCTTGGGATCCTGAGCAAAAGTTTTCAAGCAACACTCTGGATTCCCAGTACCTGATTTTGTTCTCCACCCTTCTTCCACCACATATTTCGTGACCATTCTATAGATCTGCACTTGCCAATAACTAAAGCCACAATGCCAGTCATGCATCCCAGTTTCTGCCTTCATCGTCTATCTTTCTAGCTCACTCCTTCATTACCCAAACTGCAGCAGTGCCTGGCCCCACAAGGACCTCAGATCCATTGATCCACTGATATTATTACCTTTTCTAGTCTCTTGATCCCCAGACGTCCTCTCTTCCTCCTTGCCAAATTTAAATTCCTCATCCAATTATTATAAAATGTTCTATTGATCACAATCTTAATTCCTTTGCCCCTCTTTCACTTCACCTTCTTGGAAAAACTACAAACCAGGTTAAATCCAGCCCTCTACCTAACCCACACAAGCCCTCATACATCTGAATGTAGCTGAAGATAAAGACATAAAACTTCTGTTTTCACTCAAAATTTTCATTCTAAATTTGTAACTATAAACCTCAATCACATCTCTACTATAAACAGGCAATCATTCTATATATCTAACCCTTTCTTTCACTCTCCTATAGTCCTAAATGCTGATTTGCCCCCTATTTTCCCCTCAGATCCTCAGCACCTTGTCTTTCTTCACTCTCACCTGTGATCTTGCTTCGCACTTCGATGAGGGGATTAAATCTGTCCGGAGAGACACATCATCCCATTACTACATCTGTGCTAACATATTCTGGCATCACCTTTGACAGTGGATAAACCATCTGAGGTCCTATCTAAAACCACTTCTTCCTTAATCAAGGGCCTCTCTCCAGTAATTCTACCTTCTCTCTCTCACATGATCAGATTTTCTCTCTCTGCTGAGTCCTTCCCATAAGCATATAACCATACTATTGTATCTTCCTTCTTCAAAGGAAAACTCTTGACTCCTCCAACTACCATCTCATTGCTCTGCTCCCCTTCATAGAAAAGCCATTTGAAGCATTACTGTGCTTATTGTCTCCAATCCTTCTCCAGTTCTCTGTTGACCTTGGTTTCAGACTGCAGTCAGGCTTGCACCCCCAGCACACTATTAAAATGTCTCTGAACCAGGTCACCGGTGCCTTCCATGTTGCAAAATCCAATGATCAGTCCTCAGTCCTCATTTTACTTGACCTATCAACAACATCTGGCACAGATGATCACCTCTTCCTCCTGAAAATACTCTCTACCAAGATACCATATTCAGGGGTTTCCCCTTCCTCACTGACTGTCCCTTCTCAGCCTCCTTTCTAGTTCGTCATCTTCCTCTTCATGTTTTGGCACTCCAGGGGACTTCTTCATGTCTTTGTTTATACTAACTCCTTTAGCAATTTCATCCAGTGTCATGATCATGTTATGATTTAAATATGTTTAAAATGCCCAAACTTATACCTCTACTCTTAAACTCTTCTTTAAATTCCTAATTTTGTATATTCAACTGTCTGAAAGAGAATTCCTGATTTTACCCTTCCCTCAAATCTGTTAAACCTGCCATCTTCATGTAACAGTAATTCTATTTTTTCCATTGCTCATGCCAAAAACCTTGGCCCTTGAAGGTTTTTTTTTCGTTTACATCCAAATCCAACCCATACTTTTGCTCTATAGTCAGAATCTGTTTAGAATCTTATCACCAAAACTAGTACCACCCTGATACAAACTACTATCATTTTTCCTAGATTAATAAAAATATCAACCTCCTAACTGGTCTTTTGCTTTCAGGAAGCAGTCCCTTGTCCTCCACGCCCATCAACCAAAACACAAGTCAAATAAAATCCCTCCTCTGCTCAATATCTTCTAGTGGTTCCTCAAAACGCTCAGAGTAAAAACCAAAGTTAGGTGTTAAGGAGAATAGCTACTGTGGCTTCCACGGTGAAACCTCAGATGTGGGGCTCTCTAGCCAGCTGTCTGTGACTTTGTATTGTTGGAGCATTCGTTCTATTCCTAAGGTTATAGCACTCCTCAAGTCTGCTATCACTAAACCAAGAAAGAAGGCATACACACATTTCTATAGAAAGTATAATGCTTTGAAAGATTTTGAGGAGAGGAGAAAGACTGATATATTTCAGAACATGAAGTGATTTGAAATGTAAAGAATTTCTTTGGGTTGCATTTTTTTGGAAGTTTGTCATGGACCTATGTTCCTGAGTTGCATCACATGAATATGTAGGCTAAGGAATAGTTTGTCTTGACAAATACACAATTAACAACAACAGTAACAACAAAAATCAAAGTTATTTTGGTGGCTTACTAGGCTTTTCATCCTCTGGCCCTATCTCCTGCTGTTCGCCACTCTTGATCAGCCACTTAGAACTCTTCCCTCTTTCTCAAATGCTCCAGACCTGCTCATGACCTCACTCACGGTTTTAGCATAGTAGTGTCTTCTCCAGATGACCTCGTGGCTCACCTTCGCATCTCCGTCAAGTCTTGGCTCTTGAGTCACCATCTCAGTGAGGCCTCCCTTGACCACCCTAGTAAAAGTTGCAATACCCTCCCCCAACATTCCCTGTCTCCCCTACCAGCCTCTGTTTTTCATACTTCTTGGCTTCTAAAGTACTATGTGATTTATTTATTATGTTCATAGTCCATTGCTCTCACTAAAATATAAGCTCCATGAGAGTATCCATTTTGTTTTCTTTGCTGATGCATTCTTAGTGCCCAAAACAGAGCCTAAAACATGGTAGACTTGAGTTAATATTTATCCAACAGATGAATAAAGCGGATGGGTCTTGAACATTTATTGGTCTCAGTTTGTTTCAGTCGGTTGGGTGCTACCACAAGGGAACTGTGTGCTTGAAGTGTTTCCAGAAAACAGGACCACCAGAAAGCCAGCAGGGAGTATGTATTTGTTTGTAACAACCATTGCCAATGCATTACTACTTACAAAATATCACCTATGTTGATTTTATCCTCAAAGCCTTGTGAGGTAGGTATTATTCCTATCATCATAGGGGGGGAATATAGATGGGGAATTTTATAGATGGGGAAACTAAGGCACAGAAAAGTTAAGTAACTTCTGAAAGGTGACATAGCTAAGAAATGGCAGAACTGGGATTCAAATCCTAGCTTTTTTAATTGCATATAATTTCTTTATACTGACCAAATTTTAGCAGTGGGGGAAATGATTTTCTACTATTTGGATGAAGGGGAAGGGAGGCTGAAGTAAACAAAAAGGGAGAAGCCTCAGGAATATGGTGCATGCCCAGGAGCTCACATGGACCCTTGGAGAACTAGATACTCTATGGTAAGACAAGTATGCAAGAATTTCAGCTTCGTGTAAACAAGATGTGTCCTTGCAGTCAGCTACAGAGCATGCTTCAGATGTGCCCCAAGAGCAAGACAGAGATAGGCCAGGGGCTAAGTAGGCCAAAGCCAGGGAGACCACTAGCATAACCAAACACAAGTCCATCTGCCTGGTGTGCAGCAAAGCCGATCACTAAAACATCAAGTTTGCAGCAAGGAAAGGGTTTATTCGAGAGGCAGCCAAATGAAGAGACAGGAAGATGAGCCTTAAATCCGCCTCCCCAAAGGGGGAGAGAACAAGTTTTTTATAATCACAGGGGTTGAGATTACATACATATTGATGAAAAAGGCAGGGAAACTTATGGCTATTCATGAGGAAAGATGGAGCATGCGTACTGAGCAGACATATATGTAACATACATCCCGTATTCACTTTGGGGAGGAGGCTTAACACCAAAACAAGGCAAAATTCAGTCCCTGATGTCAGGAGGTCATTTTAGGTCATGAGAAAGGGGCTATGGGCATGCTCTGGGAGAATAAATTGGGTGGGGTCCTGGGCTTACCTTGGGTGGGGCCTTGCTTGTTCCAGGCTGGAACCATTTTGGTTGACCTTGAGCCCAGGCATCAGCAGAAACAGCCAGTGTGTTTGTTAGTGGGGGGTCTAAAAAGACACAATAGCGGATTAGGGGGAAACAGTTCTCTGAAGACCAAGTTTTAAATGTTCTGCGAGTTTCAACCTCATTAACCCTGTGGAACACAGTCTCACTAGGTCAGTGGGGAAAGGGGTGTTCAAGTCAGATGATGTACCAAGAACCTCACGTTTATTACTGCATTGAAGTCCGACAGCCAGTGAGGCACAGTAGGACACTGTTACCCCATTTGGGCTCAGAGAGAGAGAGAGAAGATGACCTGCCAAGGTCACACAGTCAGCTCCACCCATCATGTAGCATCTGTGAGACTAAGGCACATTGGCCTGGCACCCAAAGGAAGGATTTGTGGGACCACATCAAGTGTGTTTTCCTCAATCAAAAGTCCAGATTCCAGGGTGACTGCAGACCAATGTGCCTCGTCTGTGCCCAGCAGGGTCACTGGAGAGCTTTGACCTTGGTTTCAGAGAAAGGCCCAAGCCACAGGTTCTTTCAGCTCAAAAGAGGGATCCAGGAGGGCTCCCTCCTGTGGCCTAACACCCAAGCCAAACCCTGTGAGGAAAGGGCTCCGTTCAGCCAAGGCTGTAACGCAGGAAGACAGGGCTCTGTGCTGGGATCCCAGCCATGCCTCTGCCTCAGTGTTTTCTCAGTGTGCTTGGGCCTCCTTTTCTTGGTAATTCTGCAAGTTCATGAGCAAAGCATGCTGGGACTTGAGCAGGTGGTCCATGAGGAAAGGGAAGAAGGCAGAGAACCACACACATCATTGCGGCGGTGGGGGTTGGGGGTGGGAGGGTGCTGATATGGTTCCGAAGGGGGGAGGGTGCAGGGAGCCCAGGCTTGGTTTGCTATCAGAACAAGTCCAGTGTCGTGGGAAGCTCCGACCTAAGGCACTGGTTAAGTGAAGTAGTTTTCAGGATGGGGTAAAAGTAACTTTAAACACCAGACAGCACACAGTTATCTACTGACAGGGGAAAGATGCTTAATATAACACATAAGTACATTTTTTGTTAAGTTGAAACCATTTTTCAGCCATGCCTAGAATGTGAGACGTCTAATCCAGGGGCAGGGCCAGGGTCTTCAGAGCCCGCCACCACCATGGCTTCTGCTGTAAGCCATGCGCTCCTTCTGTTCTCAGGCACAACCATACCAAGCACCTTCTGTCCCCGGGAGCAATGGCCAGGACCACATTCAGCTTCTGGTGGCTCATATAACCACAGGACCACCATCTTCTTCGCCTTTCTAATGGGCCTGCTTTTCTTCTGGACCCTCCAAACTCTAAAAGCAGAGATTTCTAAATGGAAGGTGGCAGATTAAATATCTGTTTATTTCCCTTTCCTCCCACATCCTTGAGAAAATTAAAAGTGAAGGATTAAAAAGCTGATAAACCCACAGCCAGCCACAAGAGAATGAAATGGCCCGTCACCAGATGGGAGATTTCGACAAAATTCTGGAAGATGGGAAACAGAAGGAGTTGACAATTCAAGCCACTGGGCCACGGAGCTGCCGACTAGAGTACCAGCACAGAGGGAAACCGCGCAAAGGGCTGGTTAGCCCCGGGGAATGTCGGAGAAGCGGGGTTCCCTCAGAAATCAGGTACAGGAGTACAGCAGGGGACAAGGATGCTACAGAGCTAAAGGAACGAACTCTGTGTAGGATAGAAATGACCGCCGAATGCACTCTCCCCTTCCTCTAGTTCCCTCGTGGTCAAAAACGGATATCTGCCCTTCACGGAAGAGAAGAGAGAAGTTCCGGGAGAAGTGAGTAGGCTCACAGGAAATGGCTGCGCTTTAAGGCGGCACTCGAGGACCACTCAGCAGCATGGCCGGCTCCTGCACAATCATGACACACACAGGGCTCCTCATAACCTTTTTGGGGCCACCCTCTGAAGCACGAGCAGCCAATCAAACATCATCAGAAATTTGAGGAACTCTTCCAAAATGAATAAAACCAAGATTTTTTTCTAAACCACTCTGAGTTCCCATGGGATAATGATAGTTTCCTACATCCAAATCTCTTCACACATCCTCCAAAATCCCTACAAATTAACAGGGAGAGCAATGCAAATCACAAAGAAGCCATATCTATGCCATAACTACAAGGCAGAGATTCAACAAATTTTAATTTACATGAAGGAGAAAAACGAAAGCCCTGATGGACGTGAAGTTTGCTCCAGAACCCAGTCCAGAGCAGCAAACCAGGTGAAGGCTGTATGGCAGAAGGAACTGGGCAGTGGGGTCCTGGACGTGAACGAATGTGAATAAAAGTCACCTCTTCTTGAGTGGTGAAATACTGAGGACAGGTCTGCAAGCTGGCTGGTCAGAGCACAGGTTACTGAGGAATCTTGCAGAGGCTCAGAAGTGCACAGGACGGGAAGTAACAGTCTTGGAAAGGCTCTACTTCCGGGGAGAGGAAGGCAGCTTAGAAGGAGAGGCATTGGGGTGCCTGGGTGGCTCCATCAGTTAAGCGTCCCACTCTCTTTTGGCTCAGGTGATGATCTCAGGGTCCTGAGATCCAGCCCGTATCCACTGGGCTCCACGTGTGGCAGGGAGTCGAGTCTGCTTCCTCTCTCTCTCTCTCCCTCCGCCCATCCCCACCCCCAACCCCACTCATGCATTCTCTCTCTCTAATACATAGATAAATCTTTTTAAGAAAAAATGAAGGGGAGGTATTACTTGGACACTGGGAAGTGAAGAAAGGAAAGGAGGAAAATGGCGGAAAATAAGAGTCCTACAGAATCAGAATCTCGAGACACACCAAACTCTCGCTCACAAATCACCATCTGTTAAGGAAATCTCACTTCACTTATCAATACAAGAGGGCACTCTGGAACTAACCAATCTTAGTAAGCCACCCAAGCGCTTCAGGTGTTTTTGACAGGACAGGAAAATTGACACACTTTTAAATAGACAAATGACAGGTAGTATCTATACCCAAGCCACTATGAAAAGAAACGAAAAAGAAAGATTCTTGTATATTCAGCTGATGACTTTAGCCCCTCCAAAACAACAAAGAACAGAGGAAAATCATCACACAATATCCAACACAAATGAAATATTATTAAATGGACATTTGAGATATAAAAGAACACCAAATTCAAAGATTCGGGATAGAAATAGACATAAAACAAGATATAAAAGTATAGTTCATCAAACTTAAAGAGAGAAGAAAAATTAAATAGCAATAGATACAAATATCAAATCCATACACTCTACACCTGAAACTAATATATCAATTATGTCTCAATAATTTTTTTAAGATTTTTAGTTAAATCATTTCAGAAATAAGAGCACCTGAGTGTCACCGTCACTTAGGCACCTGACTCTTGATTTTGGCTGAGATCGTAGTCTCACAGTCAGGGGATCAAGCCTGGGCCTCCAGCTCTGCACTCAACATGCAGTGTGCTTGACATTCTTTCTCCCTCTGCCCCTACCCCTGCTCATGCTCTCTCTCTCTCTAAGATAATTTTTTAAAGGTTTTATTTATTTATTTGACAGAGAGAGAGATCACAGGTAGGCAGGGAGGCAGGCAGAGAGAGAGGAGGAAGTAGGCTCCCTGCTGAGCAGAGAGCCCAATGTGGCCTCTATCCCAGGGCCCTGAGCTCATGACCTGAGAGCCAAAGGCAGAGGCTTAACCAACTGAGCCACCCAGGCACCCTCTCTAAGATAATTTTTAAAAATCACTTCAGAAATAAAGATTAAATCACAAGATGCCCAAAGGAGAATAGTTCAACTTCAGTGGAAAATATGATAAGAGATACAGTCAAGAGAACAAAAGTAAAGAGGTCAAAATGATCAGAGAGGAGATGATAGCTGTAGAGAATAGGCCCCAAAAGATCCATATAACATATAATTGAAATTGCTGAAAAAAGCAAAACAAAACCGTGGAATGGAACTAACACTTAAAACTATAATAATGTTTGCAGTAATGATTATTACACAACTGCATATTATTTTATCAAAATTTATCAACTTATATACTTAAGACTGGTGAGTTTTATTTTATGTAAGTTATACCACCATAAACTCAATTTAAAACTAAACAAATATAAAGTGTTTAATCCAAAAATTATGATCTCAGCAAACTTTCTGAAAATGAAAGTGGTTAAATGTACATGCTGAATGCATTTATGTACACTGGTAAATTGACCAGAATGGTCAACTCAGACATGTGACAGTGAAACCATTATAAATGTAAAGAAGGAAAAAATCCTCTAGGCAAAATTTCCAAATCATATATGTGATAAAGAAAATCAAGTTGTTATCCTATGGAATAATCAATATATATGGCAAAAGTAAAAAAAAAAAATGAAAGTATATATAACTGTTAATTTAATAAAAGGAAAAGGAACTATATAAAATATTGTATTAATCTAAAAGAACCAATAAAGGAAGAAAAAAGGGAGCATAAAAGAGATGGGTCAAATAAAATAAAATAGAAGGTAGTTAAAAACCCAGTTCATCTGTAATAACATTAAATGTAAATGGACTAAATAGTAAAAGACCAAGATTGTCAAACTGTTTTTAAAAATGCTGCTTATAAGGGAGACAGCTGGGTGGCTCAGTTGGTTAAGTGCCTGCCTTCATCTCAGGTTATGATCCCAGAGTTCTGGGATCGAGTCCCACATCGGGCTCCTTACTCACCGGGGAAGCCTGCTTCTCCCTCTGCCTGCTGCGCCTCCTGCTTGTGTTCTCTCTTTATCTCTTTCTCTGACAAATAAAAGTCTTTTTTAAAAAATGCACTGGTACTTATTAAAAAAAAAAGACACATTTACATCCATCATCATGGAAATGCAAGATGCTAGGGATACAGAGATTGCTAAAAGATTCCAGAGGCAGGGCACCTGGGTGGCTATGTCATTAAGCAGCTGCCTTCGGCTCAGGTCAGAGTCCCAGAGTCCCAGAATTGAGCCTGGCTTGGGGCTCCCTGCTCAGCGGGAAGCCTGCTTCTCCCTCTCTCACTCTGCCGGCTTGTGTTCCCTCTCTCGCTGTGTTTCTGTCAAATAAATAAATAAAATATTTTTTAAAAAAAAAGATTCCAGAGGTATAAACAAACGAACATGTCACCTACGAAGGACCAAGGGTCAAATAATGTTGTGCACATTTTCACCAGGCAACTTGCCGCTGGGCGCCCATGGAGAGCATACCTTGCAGCGGGAGGCCTCAGCAGCTAGAGGCTGGGCTTCCCCCAGGAAAAGCCCTTCTACTTGGCCCAATATCACAGTTACCGGTGCATCTTTCTTTTTCACAAGAAAGTGAGTTACCTGAGAGCAAGAACACTAACTTATCTACCTTTACATCCCCTCTCTTCTTTATCTCTAAAGTCCTGCAGAGAGTAGACAAAGTTCTATTGAATAAGCCACACTCTCCATCTCGTGATTTCCATCCCTCCCATTTTCGGTCCTCTTTCATGCCAGAAGGGGTGTGTGAAGTCAGGGCTTATCAAATGAACAAAGCCCTGTCCTGGGTTCCAGGAGCTCATGAGTAGGACAGAGGCCCTCCTGGGAGCTTGGCAGTCTTCCCCTCCAAATCATAGCACAGAATCCAAATGTACCTACATAATCACTTGATGCTCTCTATTCTTAAACTTGAGTTAAACAGGAATTAAATTTTCTAGTGGAAACATTTAGCTAATTTTTACTTCTGGAATTTTCTAAAAGATCAGTGGCTCCTGAAGGAAGACAAATTTCTTCCTTAATCTAATCCAGGTAAAATCTATAGGTTCCCTCCAACTGCTGTAGCCCTACCCCTGTGGGTTGTTCCTTGGAAGAGGAGGCCACAGGATGCAAGCAAGGCCTCATCCGCGGAACTGGGCCTGAGGATAACAGCCGGGAGTGGTCTAGAGACAGTGGGTGCCACGGATGGGGTCTGGGAACGCTGGGTTCGGCACAGTTGCCGGCGGAGCAGCTCCCCCTCGTGGCCATAAGTGGAAACCGCGGGGCTCACTGCCAAGGAAATGACGACGAGGGAGTGTAAGGTTTTCCACATACGCACACCCTCCACCCCCGCAGACCCTGGACACTCTTCTCAGAATCTGGCCTCTGCAAGAGGCACAGGCCACCTGGAGTCTGTGTGTTTACAATCTCCTTGGCTCTTGGGTGGAACTTGCCAGCGTGCTGGACTCTCCTTGGCTCTGCCAGGTCAGAGCTCCCTGCTGAGCCTGCTCTGTGAAGGCAGCTGCTTCCTGCCCAGCCCCTCTGGGCACCAGAACCCGGATAATGAAGCTTAAGCTTCAGCACCCTGTCCTTGCACAAGTCTCTTCTGAGGCCAGGGCAGAGGCCTTAGCAAATGTTCGTATGGACATAAGTTTATACAAAAAAGGGCAGGGTTGTATTATTTTCCCCAAAAAAGGCCATAAGCTTTATTAACTTTAGACCACACACTCTATATCTGATTCTGATGAGCACATAGGGGCCACTCGGTCCAGAGCTCTCTGAAGTCCTTTAACTCAAATGCCCAGTCCCCAACCCCACTTCATGCCCTAGAAGCCACACAGAGGACTTTGGGTGGTGGGGGGAGGGCAGTCAGCACAGGAGTCAGCCAAGAAGATGGATTTAGGGGCACCTGGGTGGCTCAGTCAGCTAAGCGCCTACCTTTGGCTCAGGTCATGATCTCAGGTTCCTGGCATCAAACCCCCAGTCAGGCTCTCTGCTCAGCGGGGAGTTGCTTTCCTCTGTGCTCTCTCTCTCTCTCAAATAAATAAAATTTTTAAATTAAAAGAAAAAGCACATGGGTTTGTAGGCCAGACAGATTTAAGTCTGACCCTAGGCATGATACTTGACTTTGCCTCACTTTCTTCATCTGAAAAAGAGAGATAATTGGGGCGCCTGGGTGGCTCAGTCCTTCAGCGTCTGCCTTCAGCTCAGGTCATGATCCCGGAGACCTGGGATCTAGCCCTGCATCCGGCTGCCTGCTCTGCGGGAAGCCTGCTTCTCCCTCTCTCACTCCCACTGCTTGTGTTCCCTCTCTGGCTGTGTTTCTCTCTGTCAAAAGTAAAATCTTAAAAATTACATATATATATACATATATATATATATATATATAGAGAGAGAGAGAGAGAGAGAGAAAGAGAGAGAGAGAGAGACAATAATTCTACTTACTCTTTGGGAAGCTATGAGAATAGAATCAGAGAAAGCGTGGTAAGACTTCTGTTCGGGGCCTGGCCTGTAGGGGGCGCTCGGGGAATACTGGTTGTGGGAGGGTCCATAAATAGCTACCCTTGCCGGGAATACATGCCCCCCTCTGCTAAACTCGGTTCTCTATATTAAATTGATCCAAACAGAATTAACAGTATTTCACTGTTTCCTGACCTACAAAAATGGCAGTTTCACATAATTCCCTCTAACAGAACAAATGACAGAAATTATAAAGAGCAGCTGGAGTATGGTTGTCCGCGCGCCCCTCATGGGGCCCGCTCTCACCGTGCATCTGTGTCTTGCCCAGAAAGGCAGAGAGAGGTCGTTTAATTCCTTGATCTCTCCTCCCTCTGCAGTCCTTCTCTGTGACCATAAAGACCTCTGATACAAAGTAAATAAGTCCCGGGGATGTAATGCAAAGCAGGTGCCCTTAGTTAATAATATGAATCTGCACACTTGAAAGTTGCTAAGAGAGTAGATCTTAAAAGTTCCCAACACAAGTAAAAAAAGCCTGCAACTATGTGTGGTGACAGATGTTAACTAGACTCACTGTGGTGATCATTTCACACCACATATAAATACCGAATCATTGTTGTACACCTGAAACTAATGTTGTATGCCGATTTTTTTTTTTAAAGACCTCGGACAAAACGACCCCTTCCTTCCCAGGGGCTTTTAGTTTTAACGACCAAGTCAGAGACGTGTCAGCAACTGCAGCCACACCCAGGTTCTCATCAGCCGGACCACAGAGGGTCCTTCTGCCCCGACACTCTCTTCGGTGGCACCAGCTGCTCAAGGGAAGGCAGCTCCTGTCTGGGAGGTGCTGGGGCCCTTGTGGCCTCTTCCCACCTCAGATCTTGGCGCCTAATCCAGAGTCTCTCCTCCTTCATCTAGCCCTCAGGGAGGCAGAGGAGGGTCTGCTGGGAAGGGAGACAGGCCCAGATGGAGTCCACACTGCAGAGGCCCCATCCGGTGGACCAAGTCCTCTAGCCTGAAGCTGTCCCTGAGAACCACAAATTCATACACATACCCCTGGCCGCTGGTGCCTAAGCCTCTTCTGTTGAACTCTTTCCCCTTCCTCCCCCACAGTGGCCCGCAGGCCACATGCTCTCCTAAAACACACGCAAGAATCCTAGAGCCCCTGCCAGAGGGACAGAGCGCTGTCCTGACAGCCAAGGTGGACATTCCACTAATCAGTCGGTCAGACCACAATCATGCACAAAGTCCCTGCTGGAAAGACAAGCGCTCTTAGAGATCAGGTCAGAGGAGACATGCCAGGCTGACTATGCCAGTGGGAGTCTCTGAGAGTTGGGAGAGCAGGGGGTTCATCAGCAAGTAATGTCATGAAAGAAAAGGGAGGAAAATGGTTGGGGGGGTACGCCTGGCTGACTTAATGGGTTAAGCCTCTGCCTTTGGCTCAGGTCATGATCTCAGGGTCCTGGGATGGAGCCCCACATCAGGCTCTCTGCTCTACGGAGAGCCTGCTTCCCCTTCTCTCTCTGCCTGCCTCTCTTCTTACCAGTGATTTCTCTCTCTGTCGAAGAAATAAGTAAAATCTTTAAAAAAAAAAAAAAAAGAAAGAAAATGGTTTGGGGGTCGACAGCCAGCAGAATGCTGGCATGACATTTTTGCCACCCCACGGGACCGCCGGAAAAAGATGTCCAAGGTTTCCTATTAGGAGAGTCCCTCACTGAGTAGAAATGGCCAGGGTCTATCATCATGCTCAGTCACTGGCTTAGGCTCCCCTCCAAAGAAGGGCATGACCTCAGTTCAAAAGCCGAAGCTGCTCTCGAAGTGGACCCCAATGCTGAGGCTATCCGCTCACTTCACTGCTCTTGACTCCTTAAAGGAGAAGCAAGTGGCGCAGCTCCCAGTCTGCCTCAGTGCCCAGCTCCTGCTGTGTAGACCCACCCCTCCACACACATGTGTGAGGCATGCAGGCCCTTTTCCTCAGGGAAACCTACAAGAGGGAAGTCAGTGGGTTCCCATAGAGTCCCCATTTGCTATAGCAGATCTTGGGGCCACAATGGGTACCCATTGTCTCCCTCCTCTGCTCTTCATTCTATAGCCCCTCACCCTCAGCCACGGCCTCTGCTGTCCCAGTGGTTCCCCTGTAGTGAGAGCCACGTCCTGGTTGTTGAGGAGACTGAGCCCCTGGTAACAAGGAAGACGCACTGTTCAAATCCTCCTTCAAGAAAAGTTGGGCTGCTAACTGCAAGGAGGAGAGTGATCTGACACCCCCCAGCTGTCTGTGGCCTCAGGGCTCTGTAGCACCACAAGAGCTGTTTCCTGGGGTAGGTGGCAGGGCCTTGCTCCAGAATCCTAGAGCTCCGAGTTGCTATATTCTCCCACTGCGGTTGGCTTCCCACCCCCCAGACCTGCGACACCATTGGATCTGCCAGGTCATGTGGCCTGAGCAGCGGGGCGACGTGCGCTGCAGCCTACACCCGCTGCAGACTTGGGATCTGCAAGATCTGCTCTGGGATCCACTCCAAACTGACATCCTTTTATGTTGCCTGGTATATGGGCTAGAATATTATATGCCAGGAATGGAATACATTGCCTCTAGAACCCAAAGAAACCCACTAGATGTTGTGCTTTTTTTCTCTGTGGGTGTGGGACAAGATGCCATGATTTGTCTTCTATTTAGAGGAAATCCCTCAGCACACCACTTACCACTGGACCTCTAACAATTTTACTGATGTGGCAGGTCCTTAAATCTCCGGAGAGTTTATTCTCCCCCCCCCCCATCCCGTGGGGCACAGGTATGTCACCAAGAGCTCTAGTCATCTGCTCACCTGGCTTGATCAGCATAATACTATGAATGCTGGGAATCAATGTGATGTTTTGTTAAATATCTAGACAGTCCAGATCTACATTAAGACAAACAGTGAATGGATTAACAGATGGAACAAACTGTAAGTGAATATTATTTTCCATTCCATGTGAATGCAAATTGCCGCTGACCCTCTTTTCTGATGGAGATAGCTACAAATCTACTTGCCAAATTGGTGGCTGCATTCCTTGTACCCAAGACCTTAGGAATCTGCTCCAGCAAATCCACCACCTCTGGCAGGAAAGCTGTGACTGGGGTTACGACTTGCCGGAGTTCGCTATAGGCTGTATACATTCTCCACAATCCGTCTCATTTCTGTAGAGACCGAACTGCTGATGTATGTAGAACTAGGACAAGGACCGCTTTCTCTGTGTCCTTCCGCTCTCTACGCATGGCACTAATTTCTGCCTTTTCCTTCAGGATGCGATAATGTTGTTTTTGACTGACTATTCTGGCTGAAGGGTGGGGGCAGTTTCAGAGGCTTGCACTTGACCTTCACCATTGGGGCAATGGTATGGTACACCCATTGGTATATGCTACCATCTTTTGGGTGCCCATCTATTTTCCACTAAGGACACTGTGTTCCAGTGACCCTCTTATAACTCTCTAAAGATCAGACCTCCACGACTATCACACTGAACTTTCCATCGTTATAGCTATAACTTCAGTGAACCAGGTTCTGTGCCCGGCTCTTTTGGCATCAGCCCTGGCCTATAGGGAAGGGACCCCAGTGGGCAACTTAGTCATGGCCTTGGTGAATGGTGTGTTCTTCAGTCTTCCTTGAAAATACAATCTTCTCACTTAACATACTATATCCATTCCTGAGGGCCCACTCATTTCCCTGAGCCTTTCAGCTCCTTCCTCTACCATTACCTGGCAATTGAGACATGTCATTCTCCCTCAGCCTGAGCTATGGCCTTTGCGTGGCTTCGAGAAGCTATCTTAACCATGAACTTACCCCTTCTCCTGGGGTCTTTGCCATGGTGTGAAGTCCTGTGTCTTGTAGCTCCCTCACCCAGCCCTGCAACTCTCCAAGAATTCAGGCCCACAAGCACCCCCAGCCCCTGCTGGTAGATGTGAACCAGATCTCCTGATCCCTTTGGGTTCTAGACCTCTTCCTCCTCCTCAGGCCAGCATGTCCCCAGCCAAATTATGCAGTGACTTAATGCCAGCTGTAAGCCGGCAGTCAGGAAAGGAGTTAGAGGTAGAAGAGAACTGGGGACCCCTGGTGCCTTGTGTGAGGGAGAAGACCTCGGCATTGTCCATCCACATGGGGCTGGGGCTTATACTCCTGATGTAACCGGAGAGCCACTTCTGTAGGCTCTGAGGGCCAGACAATTTCAGGGATTCAGAATCTTCCAGAATATTCACCGGAAGTCCCCATCCCACATGTCAGGGTCCTACAGATCTGCATTGGCTGAGCATTCAAGCATCTTTGGTGTTCAGTCTCTCTGCCTATTAAATCCTGAGCTTCATTTTCAGCTCTTTTTCTTCACCAGCCATGTGAGATGAAGGATTCTTTGTAAGGTGCCAAAGAAAACCTCTGGCTCTTCCACTTACTTTTCAATTGTTTGTTAACTGTTCTGATTTTCATCATGTACCTGTAGGTCACCAACACAGCTATCCATTTCCACTTATCCACATGTGTGTATACACTTGTAAATATGTTACCTGTGACATATATCTATCAGTTACATATATATGATTCTCCTCTGCATACCCTCCAAGTGCCTGAATCATCCCAATAAGGAGGTCATTTTTCCCCCACCCACACATCCCCCCAAGTCACCACCTGTGAAAGGTCAAACACGGGACCACCAGCTCATGCTGGGTTGTCCATACTCACCTAACTCCTGGGATGTGGCCCTCATTGCCAGCTGGGTGATGGGGTGACTGGTCCCCAAACTTCATCTTATTTACTCATCTCTCAGACCACCCCTGGAAAGAGATGCTGAGTTGGAACTAGGAGTGCCAGCATCTCACTGGGGCACAGTACTTGTGAGAAGAAGGCAGCGGATGCCAGAGAGGGCGGGGAGAACTCCTGGCTACAGCGCAGACCTGCTCTGGTCTCAGCCTGCCTGGCAGGGAGCTCTGGAGCTCAGGCCTTAGAAAAGGCCAGCCTTGGGCCACAATGGCTGACCTTGGAATGCCACCTGAAAAGGATGTGAGCTCAGCTGAAGACCGAGGTTGATTCTGAAGGAAGCTTCAACTGAAGGTGTCAGCTCACCAAGTTCTTGGCAGCGGAGTGGTGAGTGTTTTCTCGAAGAGCTGACAGGAACATTTCCAAGCAGCCACACAGACGATGGCGAGACCATCTGAGAGGTGTTTCCATGCAAGCCTGTGCAGGGTGCCATCAGACCTCTGAGCCATCTCTGCTGCTCACAAAGTGGTGTTGGGTAGGAGTTTACCAGGACAATAGGTGGGAGGGGATTTTCCAGACAGAGGGAACCAAGTGTTCACAGACCAACATAATGCAAAGCATGTGAATGTTCTCAAAAAACACAGACATTAGTGG
This sequence comes from Spilogale gracilis, assembly GCA_004023965.1. Taxonomy (NCBI): domain Eukaryota; kingdom Metazoa; phylum Chordata; class Mammalia; order Carnivora; family Mephitidae; genus Spilogale; species Spilogale gracilis. The sequence continues at coordinate 38,782 of PITA01016801.1, forward strand.
AGCTGAAGCTGCACTACCTTGTTGGCAAGAGGTAGAAATGAGTGGAAGAGTGACTGACTGACCGGGGATAAAGGAAGGGAGGAGCTTAAGACGATGCCCTGCTTTCCGGCATGGTCACCCCTTCTCCCAAAAGTCACTGGCCCATGTGCTTTGTCTTTCTCCACCAACTTCCCCTTCCCCACCACCTATGGTCTCTTCCCCGCTCTGGCCCAGTCCCTTACAACATTAGACGTCCCTTGTCCTCTGACCACCTAATGCACAAGCACAAGAGACAACACAGGAAATGGGCCCCTTAGCAGAGACTGCTGAGTATTGCCTGGGGTGGGGGGTGGGAGCACAGCTCCCTTGCTCAGCAGTTGCCCAGACCTTCACTTAGCCCTGAGCTATGGGGCTCTTGGTCCTATATAAATGGGTAAGGCCCTCCCCAGGCTCCCCAGACACGCCTGTCTAGCCTCTCCCTCTGCCCACCGCTCTTACTTTAGCCTCACTGAGCCCACACTCCTGTGACTTCCCAGCCAGGGCCCTCCCTCTGCTTGCCACAGCCAACCTTCAAGGCCAACTCAAGCAGCACCTCCCCGCTGATTTCCCCCACTGTGAAGGTCCTGTCCCCGATCTGTACTGGCTTCCCACCGTGTCCTCTCCACTCCCTACTCTGTGTTGTGGGCCTCTTATGCTCTTGCTGGTATCCTCTGCCAGACGTCAAGAACCCAAAACCAGTGTCCACTCCAGGCAGGGCCTTGCTCAGAGCGGGGGAAGGGGAGTGCACAGGCAGGGGCCCATGCAGAAGGACAGGTCCAGGCCTCTTGGGGCAAGAGAAACCGAGCATCAGTGGCCCCACCACCACTACTGCCCACCCAAAGACATGCCTAGCCCAGCGCCAGCTTCGTGGTTCTTAATATCTAAGGATCAGTGCTCTCCCTTCCTGATTAATCCCTGCAACAAAGAGCCCAACACGCTGAAATGTCACACCCTTCCCATGCAGGGCTTACCTCCCCATTGCCTTCCCAGTGGCCCCCGATTGTGCCCTCTTCCGACTGAGGATCCCAAAGGATGTACCGCAGTGTCACCCCACGTTGCTCACTCACCAAGATTTGGTTCCCAACCTCGGGGGGGTGGGGGCAGGGGTGACTAGGCCCCAGGACATCCTCGCACCAGAGGACACCAAGTGACAAAGCGTTATGTGGGGTCACTTCTAAAGTAGGCTCAGGAGTTTCTCAGAAGGAAAATTAGGCAGAGGAAGACAGATTGTGACTAAAAAACATGCACCGGGTTATGTTACATGTTTGCAGCCATGTTCTTTTTCCGGTTCTTGCAGAGGGGAAAAGATGCAGAAATAAACAAATGCTAGGTATGGAAAGGTCTCCCTTTGAATTAGGCAGCAGCCAAGGTAAAGTCCATGCTAACCAGTGACCTCGGGCGGGTTACTACTCTGGCTTCGCTTCCTCACCCATGAAACAGGCATCAGACAGGTTGTCGTGAAGATTAAGTGAGTTGATGTATATGCAAAGTGCTTAGAACAGTGCCTTGGCATGTAATAATTGCTGCTATTCTTTGTATTACTTTTCCTGGGAGGATTAGAATTGCGGCAACATGGGTGTGTTGGCATATTTAATTAAAGGCCCAGAAAGGTATTGAGAGCGTTCGCTTTCAGATGGAAAGGATGATTTAATCCACTCTAGCTTTGTGCAAACCATGAACAATTAAGCAGTAATTGAGAAGGTTAGCAAGAAAGATAATGGAGCACTCTGGATGTTTGTGTTCCTTAACAGTCCCGTGTGTAATGATAGGTTTTTATATTTAGAGTGGAAAATTATGTGCTTTCTAATTTTAATGAAAAGTAACTTGTAATTTAAATCATATTTGGTGAGGTCATGAGTTGTGAGAAATAAATTAAATGAGTTCAGAAAGAAAAAAGGATGAAAAAAATTGAATGGATACCACGACCCCAATTCCGTAATGTTAAAGCCCCTACATTTACACCTGGAAAGTACAGCACAGCTGCGGACCGGTTGAGAGCTAAGATGCGTACATACATCAAGAGTCACCTGACGTCTCTCCAGCAAAAAAATCTATTTGACATGAAGGATGAGAGACTTGGTTAATTTTATGTGACAAGTTGACTGGGCTACCAGCGCTCAGAAATTTGTTTAAACTTTACTCTGGGTATGCCCTTGAGGATGGCATTAGCATTTGAGCTAGCAGGCTGCAGATTGCCCTCCCCAATGTGGCTGGGTCTTATCCCATCTGTGGAGGGCCTAAATCGAACAAGAAAAAGGAAGAATTCACACTTACTCTGTTTGAGCGGGGACATCTGTCTTCTCCCGTTTGCCTGTCCTGAGACTGGGACTTCCACCACTGATGCTCCCGGCTCTCAAGCCTTCAAACATGGACTGAAACTACACCATCAGCTCTCCCGTTTGCAGATGGAGTTCATGGGACTTCTCAGCATCCATAATCAAAGGAGCCCATTTTTCATAATAAATCTCTGTATGTATATGTACACACACATGCACATACAGTATGTATAGTATACCTATGCCATGTATATAATATAGAATAGTATATAGTGTATACTATTTTAGTATACATATAGTGTATATGTATTGTATACCATATGTTATATATGGGGGCGTATGTACCATACACATATATAATACCATTGGTTATGTTCTTCTGCAGACTCATGACCCCCACATCTGTGTATCTGTGTGTGCATGTGGGTACGTGTATGCATACAGCTCTACATGTAAAAAACACATGCAAAAATATGTATTTTTTTATAGCATCATTGTTTAGTAAGGTGGAGGTTTAAACCTGTGTGGACAGTTTTAGACAGGGCACAGTGGCTGACAAATGCTAAAATGTGCCCAGGATGTAGCCCCCCCCCCAAGAGAATTTCCCATGATGGAGCAAAAGACTGGTAGAGCAAACCAGGCTGGAAATGATCCCCAAAGGTTGGCAGCAGCTCGGGGTGCAGCATCATACCTGATACTCAAATATGCCCCAGCTCAGTCTTCCTGGCCTCAGGGAGAGACATCAAGACAAAAAAAAAAAAAAAAAAAATCTGTGCAGAGTAACTGAAGGGATGGTCTGCAAAACTGCCACTCCGCTTGGAGCCCCATCGAGTGCTCACCCACCTGAAGGCAGCACAGACGAGAGAGGCTCTTTCCATCACCGGTCAGAGTAACAAAGCCACGTGCGGTAGAGGCCGGGTACCAGGCAGCTGGCCCAGGAGCAGAGACAGCTATGGCCCGATGCTGGCTGCCAGATGGCAGCAGGGGCGGTGTGCTTGATGGCGTGGATGTGGGCAGGCTGACCAGAGGTGGCAGGGCCCGCAGCAGCCGCAGAATCAAGACTCAGAAGGAAGCAGCACCCCTGCCCAGCAAAGCTGGCCCAGCACCTAGCCACACCTCTGCCCTTATGGATGCCCAAAGGCCAAAAGACCTGGCGAAAGGCTCCGAAAGGGCTGGGAACTTGGCTGTGAAAGGCGGTGAGCCTGGGCTGGTCTTCAGGGGCCCGTGAAACCTGGTGCTCCAATTAGAGCAGTGAGAAATGATAGGTAATGTCGAGTCCCGAGTCCCGTCCACCGAGTCTTGCCTGCAGGCCAAGCCGGTCCCCTGCCTCCTTCCGCTGGGCTTCTGGGGCTGAAGGAAAGCTCAGGGCTGAGGAGGGGAGCACAGTGAGGTTGGGAAAGTATCGTCCTAACCCGGGGCCCTGCCTGCCGAGTCAGAGAGGAGCTGGGCAGGTCCTCAGCCGCCTGAGAACAGGCCTGCCTCCCCACCCCGCACCCCTGCTTCCACCCTGTGGGGCCTGTACCCTCCTGCTGTGTGGGCTACAGACCGTGGCCAGGGGGCCCATGCTGACAGTTGAGGGGTCCACGCACCTCGGAGGTAGAGTCACTCATGTTGTCACTCTTCCCCACAAGCCGATGGGTGGCCGAGACATGGGCACTTTCTTGGGACATGGGACTCCGGGACTGGCCATCCATTACATTAGGCTCTACTGTGCTGGGATGGTGTCCCAGGCCCTCTTCAGGGGCAGAAGCTCCTCTTCCTCCCAATACCGCCAAAAGGGAGGGGCCAGAGGTAGTGGCAACAGGAATGCGTGGAGGGAACCCCGTAGGTGCGAGCTGGCTCTCTCTCTCGGAGAAGAAGGCCTACTCTGCTCTACAACTCACCCCTCACGCCCGCTGGGGTGATTTCAGCTGCTGGTTCCTAAGCTCAAGCCACACCGCCTCAAACAGGAGACAGGATTTAGTGACTTGAATCACCAGAAGCTCTAGGGCAGAGAGAATGTCCACAGAACTTTGATCCCCAGGCCCCTACTCTGTTTTCCAGCGTTTCTTTCAAGACATGTGGCAACCCCTGCCACTCACATTTTGCACTGGATAACTGAAAGGAAAAACCACTCCCTGTCTTCCAGCATCGCACGTATGTGTCCAACAGCATTAGCTAGAGCTGGATCCAGACATCCCTCTTTTGTGTATGTGTCTATCCTTCCTGTCTCCTGACTTTCTCTCTGGTTCTCAAAAGAATCCAAGACCCCAAAGAGGTTATGAATCATTGCCTAGAGTGAAAAAAACATTAGTTCAGGATAATTGTCTTAATCCTAAACGTTGAGCAAATGCTTAAATTCAGTTTGTAATCGTAAAAACCTGGTGGCAGAACATTCATTCTGGCTCCTTTGGAGGCACAGAAAAGGCAAGACAGGAGGGACTGAAGGAGAGGGAAGACAGAACTGAACACATGACAAGTGGATTTATTCCTCTTGGGCCTCAGCCAGCTTCCAATGGGAGCCAATGCTTAAAGAAGAAAGATTCAGAGTAGTGATCAGAGCTCATTGATTATTTGTGCTTCTTAAGTATTTCTATTTATTCTTAGGGCAACTGGGCAGAATAATTTTCAACTTAGCTTTCTTGTTATGTTTGAGAAACCCTAAGCTGAAAGAACTCTACCTGAAATGCAAATTAAAATCACAATGAGATACCCTGATAGATCTACTTGAATATCTACAATGAGAGAGATGGCTTCTACCAAACGCTGTACCAAGTGAGGATGTGGGGCAGCGAGACCTCTCTACATTACTGGTGGGGATGGAAAATGAAACAACCACTTTGTAAAACACTGGGAAGTTTCCTCAAAAGTGAAACATACACCTACTATATGATGCAGTCATTCCACTCCCAGAAACCTACACTGGAGAAATGAAAACATATGTCCGTATAAAGACTTGTATACAAGTATTCATAGCAGCTTTATTTGCGATGGCTGAAACCTGGAAGTGACCCAGATGTCTACCAACAGATAAAAGAATACTATTCTGCAACGAAAGGGCTGGACTGCTAATAAAACAGCACGAATGAATCTCAGAATAATGCTGAGTGAAATAAGACAGGCATACCGCATACTTTCATTTATTTAAAATTTTAGAAAATCCAAGCTTCTCTATAGTGATGGGAAGCAGACCCATGATTGTCTAGGCATGTGGAATGGGGGTGGGTGGAAATTACAAAGGTCCACAAGGAAATTTAGAAGGTGATGGATATATTATATTGATAGTGGTGATGGTATCACAAATACACCTATACATCAAAACTCAATGAGCTACAGCGAGCCAGAGACAGTTCCAAATTCTCCCCAATCCAACTCAGGACCACCCTGGATCCCCACCAGCCAGTGCTCCTTGTCCCAGGTCCCCCGCCTCCTCCGAACCACTCTCCCTCCATGTTCCACCATGTGCCCCAGTGCAAGAGGCTGGCGGGATCTGAGGCCCACCGCCATGCAGTAGTGAAACTAGATAATGGGCATTTAAACAACAACATTTAAACAACTCCAGTCAGACCGTAGTACTTCCCACGACTGATAGTTCCATTTTGTGGACACATTAAAGCCGGCATGAAACCAGCCAAGGAGGTGTTGGTGGTGGGCATTGCAGACCTCAAGCCAGAGAGCTGTGCCATCAGATTGACCTCTGGTGCCTCTGAAGACCCTCCTGTCCATGCGGCAATTGAATGCAAAGCTGTGTTCAAAATACAAAAATTGTTATGTATCTGAGGACCCGTCAGCCATCCCTTACTTTCCATTCATCGCAGACCAGCCATTGAGGGTGGAGATTCTTTGTGAGCATTTACGTCTCGGTGTCTGCAGATGGCCACCACCTTCAAACGTTATCTGCAGTTGATAGCATGAAGATAGACGGGGACCTCCAGACCGCTAAGCTTGGCTGATAGTGTTTAAGCCATGTCTGTTTCAAATCGGATCAGCTGCCACAACTCTCTCCCCGTCCGCCTGGAGGAAGTGGCCTTTGTGAGATCCAGAGACTTGAAAATAAAAACAAGAAGCAAGTTTTACTGTCTCTTCTTTCTGTGCAGTTTAAGCCCAAAATGACAACTTCAAACTATGGTTTGCCCTTAGGAAGCTGTCAGAAAAAAGAGCCATTATTTCCAGAACAAAGTGAAACATTTATGCTGGATTTCATTCAGACTAAACTGAAAAGAAGAAAAAAAAATCTTATCAAATTGTACACTTTAAATATGAAGTTTATTGACTATTACACCTCAATAAAGCTGTTTTTT
>PITA01016802.1:0-15438 GCA_004023965.1 Spilogale gracilis
TCCAGACCCTCCAATTTGTTTCTACCTTTTTGCCGATGTTCTTTGTCTCTCGTGGCGGTCCAGAAGTGGGAAATATCACATTTCAGGCTGGTTTCATGGGTGTTCACGGTGGTCTTGTAGTGGTTTTTTTGTTGGAATTCAGCTCTCTTCAGGGAACTCCCTGAAATGCGGTCACCTGGCCTTCCGCCATCTTGCAGCCCAAGATTTTATTTTTTGATTTGATCTAAGAAAATATCTTTAAAAATATAAGAGCTTCTCTCTCTCTCTCTCTCTCTCTCTCTCTCTCTCTCTCTTTCTCTCATATAAATAAATAAAAATCTTTAATCTGCGTGGGTGGCTCAGTCAGTTAAAAACATAAACGGTGATATCAGTTTCAAAATATTCTTACTTTGAAAGTCTAAACATGAATGCAATATCAAGATATTTTAAGACTGCTTCCTTGTTGAAAGTAACAGTAGGAAAAAAACAGATTTGACATGATAATTGCATTTCAAGACTAGAATTACTGATTAAATGAAATGCATTTCTTCACAAGCCCATATGAACCATGTCGAAGTGCTAGAATAACATATTTTATAATTGCAATGTGCTCATTTTTTTGTAATGTGCTCATTTTTATTGACTTTTTAAAATTTTCAGGTAAATGAAAAAAATAAAATATGCAGTACATTAGCATAGAGCAAGGTTGCTTTGCATTTTATAAATCTCCCTGCTATTTTCAATATATTTTTATGCTCTTATTTTGCCTTATGTAGAAACTATTATATTCTGATAAATATTGATAAAATACTACTACTAATTTCATTAAGACATTCCAAATTTTTGTATTTGATAGAAGTTTAGGGGTTGTCATTTTTTTGTCATTTTTAAGTGCAGTTTACATATAGTAAAATTTCCCTTCTCCTACATACTCTGTTGTCTTCTATCACTTTGTTTTCTGATTTCCGTACTTTATGCTGAGAAGTCTTCTCTGCATAATTCTTAACTCGTTTCTCATGATGTGTATCTTTTTTAGTTGCCTTCAAAAAGTTTGTTTCGGTGTTTGTTTTTTTAACAGCTTGGACATTTTGTGTCTTTGTGTGTGTTTGTGTGTGTGTCCTGTTTTTTATTTATCCTGTTTTATGTTCTCTAAACTTCTTGGGTCTTTGATTTGTTCTTTTAACTAACTTTAGAAAATTATCAACCATTATTTCCTTAATTATTATTTTTTAAAAGGTTTTATTTATTTATTTGACAGAGAGAAACACACCTAGAGAGGGAACACAAGCAGGGGGAGTGAGAGAGGGAGAAGCAGGCTTCCTGCCGAGCAGGGAGCCTGATGTGGGGCTCGATCCTGGATCTCCAGGATCATAACCTGAGCGGAAAGCAGTCGCTTAACCAACTGAGCCACCCAGGCACCCCTCCTTAATTATTTCCTATCATTATCTTTCTATTCTTGCATTTGAAATATGTATATAATTGTTTGGTATTTTTCCATAGCTCCCGGGTGCTGTATTTTTGCTTTTGTTTTAAAGTTTTTGTTTGCTTGTTTCTCTTTCAGTTTACATAATTTCTATTGATTTTTCTTTAAGAGCACTGACTTTTTTAGTTTTATCAAGTCTACTTATGAGACCACCAATAGCCTTATCTCTGTTACCATGTTTTTATTTTTAGCATTTTAATTCTTTCTTAAGAATTTATATTTGTCAGCTGAAATTACTCATGTTTTTCTGCATGGCGTTGACCTTTTCCTCTGTATTTTTAACATTAATTCTAATTAGTTTTTAAATTACCTGTTTGAGGGGCTCTTAGGTGAGTCATTCGGTTAAGCATCTGCCTTCAACTTATGTCATGATCCCAGAGTCGTGTGATCAAGCCACAGATCAGACTCCCTGCTCACCAGGGAGCCCCTGCTCCCTTTCCCTTTGCCCTGCTTCTACTCTTGTGCTCTCTCTCTTAAATAAATAAATAAATAAATAAGTAAATAAATAAATAAATAATTCCCTATATGATAGTTAGAACCCCAATATTATATCTGAACATCATTCTGTAGGTTGCTTTATCCAATAACACTGATTTTCTTTATCTCATAATTTTCAGTTAAAACCTAGACAGGTTTTGTGGTACAGTAGAGACTGAGGTAAATATTTTTTACACTAGAAATGGGCACAGCTCTTCTTTTGCTTGACTTTGATGTGAGGGGTGGGGTCAATCTTGTTAGGAATCAACATGGGGTTGGGTTTTGTGGTTGCTATATTTAACTCCCTTGGACAGCATATTTCTAAATTCCTCTTGCATTAGTATGTGAGCTAGTTTGCTGGAGAGATTTTCCTCAAAGTCAGCTTCACCCTCAGTTTTAGTCTTGTCTTTGTGTTTACACCTCAGAAGGGTTTTTGCTCCACAGTCTTGTCTGGTAGCAGGAGTAACTGCTGTTGGTAGTTTCTCAAGACTTGCTACCTGCTGGGGTGGGGCAGAGGGTGGGAAGAGGGTCTTATCTCTTCTTTGTATTTGGCTCCAATCTAAGAAGGGGCTGTGTTGCAGGATCTCACAGGAGTCTTCTCAGAGACTTTGTAACTGGCCCTCATTCTCAGGACTGTAGAACAGTTAAAGATATTTTTCTGAAAGTCCCACAGAGAGATCCTTTTCTTCTCTTTTCTTCCCCCATTAGCAATTTATCCTCACCTGTATCCTGGCAGTGATAAGAGTTTTCTGGTCTTTGTTCAGAGGTTTAAGTATTTCGTGCAGCACAAGAGATAGGTGACAGAAATTCAAATGAGATTTTTGTGCTCTTCCATAGTGGCTGCTCTTCTCCTGACCCAACTCTGCACTCTCAGGAAATTTTTTCTAGTCTCTCCCTTCCCCAGTCCTTTTGATGAGTAATTTAATAAGGTCTTTGTCAAAGAACCTATAAGAAGCAATAGACTCTCCTGCATTTTCAGTTTCTTAGAGTTTTATGTCTTCAAGTTAGCCTACATATGACCATTCACATTTGTTAAAAATATAAGCTAAATTATTATTACCAGCTTATATGACATCATCAAGGGTCTTTCCAAGGCAAGACAGTTTTCAAGTTCATCTCTCCATGTCTTTCCTTTTGTTTCAAACTAGTGATTGCTCTGTGACCTCAGGTCTCTGATAGCTTTAAGTATCATTGTGGAAAGAGAGAAAGGGAATCTTGAATGGAATGATCTAAGAGGGGGATTATATTGAGGGTCCAGAAACTAAGATGGAAGAGTAAATGTTATAAATCAACTAAAAAATTTCCTGCCTCTGTGGCTTTTCAGTTCGGTCAAAGAAGCAAATATATGACTGTAGTAAGTCACTGCAAAAAGATCAGGATTTTAAAAAATTAAGCTCCCTAATCCATTCATATAGTTCCACTTCATATAGTGCCACTTAATACCAGGAACTTAAAAAAAAAAAAAAAAAGGAAAGGTAAGAGGGTGGACATATTAAGTGGCAGAAGCAATATAATAAACTTACAAAAGATTCAGATGGTGAAAGTGAGCATAACATTGAAGTGAGATGGTAAAGATGATACTTGATATCTCACGCCCCTCATTTTTGTCACCTGTAATCCCAGGGAAGGACCTCCTCAAGGTCCAACTCATGACAGAAGTGGTTGGTGATGAATGTTGTGATAATTGCTGCTAGTGGACCTTCATTTGACTGTACTATGTCCCCACAGAAGTTCCTGGCAGCCATATATATCCAAAAGTCAGTCCTTCCTTGTTTCATAGCATCCTCTTTCCTTCCACATAAAGCTTCTGTGGACATGCATGTCTTTCTCCTATGATTATCCCACGAGAAACAGCAATTTACAGAGCAATGCTCTTTATTAACTTCAGGTGGTATTTTATTTTGTTTTGGGGGAGAGTTAAGACAAGACTTACGTAGTCCAGCAAATGCCCATTAAAACACAATAAATGGAGTTCAAAAATTCAATCACATGAAATTGGAATTATACTATTGAGAATATAATGGTAAACAACATATTTAGTCATCTTTAAATTTTCACATTTATGTGAAAAGAAATTATGTAAAAAGAAAAAATAAAACGAGGAATGTTATACTGCATAAAAATTAATGAAGTCTGAAATGAAAAGGTTCTAAAAGATCCAGAGATATATACTTCCTAACAGAATCCCTACCTGACTGTAAGGGAGAAATTTTAACCTATTTATCTTCAATTTGAGAATGTGGATTAAACAGAGGACTGGAGCCAACTGTAAATCATTATATGCCATTTTTTCATTCTTCTAGCATTTTAGTAAGACATTAAAATAATTTTGTAGCCAAATATTGGTCATTGATATGAACTTGTCAACGATTTATTTTCTTAGAAAAATATTCTTGGTGGTGGGTGTTAAGGAGGGCACATATTTCATGGAGCACTGGGTGTTATACCTAAACAATGAATCTGGGAACACTACATAAAAACTATGGTGATTAACATAACACAACAAAAAATTTAAAAAAAAAAGAACCCCACAAACAGAATTTTCAGGAAAAAGAAAGAAATACTCCAAAGTGGAAAAAAACTAGATATTTCTTTCTCCTTTTCTGAGGCAAAGTAATGAGTAGGAAGCCCTTCAAACATTGCTAAAAGAGTTCACTGAGAAAGTAAAACCTGCAAACATCAGTAGAAGAGTTTCTTATGCTGACAATATTGGATTTGTAATTTCAGCACATTGATGTTTCTGTTAATAAAAGTGCCTTTCTAAATAAAAGACCCTCATTAGTCATCATCCATGGTGTTAGAACTGGTTTTAGTTTTCCTGCAGGATTTAAAAATAGAATAACTATATTGTTATATAGCATATCTAAGCACATGTTTGAAAACCTGTTCATGATAAAATATTTTAACATCAAGATTATCTTAAAAAGTACAAGATGTATTTCCAATAGATATTTATACAATCCACAGAAAGTGTTAAGTATACTTTAGTAGTTAATATTTGTATCCTATGTGACAAGAGTTAAAGCAAGGGTCCAGGTGAACTCAGTTGACCAAAGAGGAATTTCACTACATAGATACACATAGAAACACACATAGAAACACAGCCTTAGATATTTACTCAGACTCCATACATAGCACCAAGATTAAATCAGAAAGCTAGAAATATGAAAGTATATCCTACTTAGATATATTCAAATTCATTAACTCATGGTGATTATAATTTTTTATTATTAATTTAAAACTGCTACATTGTCTGGTAGTTTTCCAAAGATACAAACTGGAAAGCTGATTGACATCAATTTCTATTTTTTAAAATAGTCTTCAAAAGAAATTTTGAGCAAATGAGATATAACTTGTACCTAAATAAGAAAACTCCTATCATAAAGATGCCAACTGTCTCTAAAATTTTGTAGAATTAAATTAATTTTGATAAAATTCCAATTTTATTTAACTGTATCATTTTCTGTGAAAGGATTTATGGAAAATAAGCAATCAAGAACAGCAAGGAGAGGGGCGCCTTGGGTGACTCAGTTGGCTAGGCACCTGCCTTCAGCTCAGGTCATTATCCCCAGGGTCCTGGGATCAAGCCCCACTTCAGGCTCCCTGCTCAGCTAAAAGCCTGCTTCTTCCTCTCCCCCTCCCCTTGCTTGTGGTCATTCTCTCTCTTTGTCAGATCTCTGTCAAATAAATAAATAAAATCTTTACCAAAAAAAAAAAAAAGAATAGCAAGGAAAACTTAGAAAAGGAAGAAATCTGAATAGGGATTACAATTACTAGGTATTAATAAATTATGAAACTAACAATTGATCCGTATGGTCTAGCACATGAATAAACATATTGAAAAAACATAAGTAGGAACAAATAGAAATGTAAATTATTAAGTGTAAAGATAGCATCTCAAACAAGTAGGCACAAAATAGACTATTTATGAAGTAATGGTGAGGCAAGGGATCAATTTAGATATATTCCTTATAACTTATACCAAGATAAATTTTAAATAGGTAAAAATATACATTTAATGTATCATTTAATAAAAATTTAGGTAAACAGATGAATTTATAAGTTTTGAATAGGGAAGACTTGTCTATGATTCAAAATCCAAATCCTTTTAAGAAAGACTAACATATTCAGTTATATAATAAGCATCAACACCTCATACCTGTAAAAATTAAATACAAAGAAGCCATCATGAGCAAAACAGAAAGAATATTATATATTTATAATCTATTACAGACAAAGGACTAATCTCCTTAATGTATAAAGAACTGCTAAAGAGTGATACATTAGCTTGGGCTGCCCCTGACTAACATTCTGCCCTGGGGCCCCCAAATTCATGTCCTTCTCATATGTGAAATACATTCAGTCCATCCCACATCCCCTCCCCCAACAAGTCTTAACTTATAGTATCAATTCTAAAATCTAAAGTTCAAGGTCTCATCTAAATATCATCTAAGGGTGCCTGGGTAGCTCAGTGGGTTAAAGCCTCTGCTTTCAGCTCAGGTCATGATCTCAGGGTCCTGGGATCGATGGCCGCATCGGGCTCTCTGCTCTGCGGGGAGCCTGCTTCTTCCTCTCTCTCAGCCTGCCTCTCTGCCTACTTGTGATCTCTCTCTCTCTGTCAAATAAATAAATAAAAATCTTTAAAAAAATAAATAAATATCATCTAAATCAGACTCAAAGTGTGGTTCATCTTAAGGCACAATTCCTCTCTAGCTGCAAACCTATGACAGCAGACAGGTTACATGCTGCCCAAATACAATGGCAGGACAAGCATATGATAGGCATTCTCATTCCAAAAGGAAGAAGTGGGTGAGAAAGAATGGTTGGTAGATTCTAAACAAGTCTTAGCAAGGCAAATTGCATTAGATCTTGAGATTCACAAATAATCCTCTTTTGTTTTATGCTCTGCCTTTGGGACCTAGTGGGTGAGTGGTCCTGCCTCTGTAGATCTCCTGGGAGGGACACTGCACCTGAGGCTCTAGCAGCCACCTTCTAGCTTGCTGAAACCTGAGGCAATGCTGGCCCACCCTTTGAAACTGGAAAGCCACAGTGATCTTTGAGTCACCTTTGGGATCTTTCTTCCCTTCTTTAAGAATAGCACATATTTGCCATTAAATATGATCAGTTCCCATAGGATCTAAGAAGTCCAACAGCCTTCCTTTATTTCATCCTATCTTCATCTCCTTCAGTTCAAACTGGTAATATTTCTACCCATAATCTCTTTTTCAATCTATGGCTTAGCCACATCCTTGTTGCTCTCTTCTGAATATGCTTTCTTAATTCTTGTAATGTGAACAAACTGAGAACTTTCCAGATCTTAAATTCTGGTTCCTTTTTAACAATTCCTTCTTTAATTCACTCCTCTCTTCCTACATTTTACCACAAGAGGAAGACCCAAGCTACTCTCTCAACACTGTGTAGAAATCTCCTTAGCTAAATATCCAATTTTATCACTTACAAGTTTTACCTTCCACAAATATGAGAACATGAATACAATTTAGCCAAGTTCTTCAGCACTTCATAACAAGGTTTGCCTTTCCTCTAGTTCCCAGTGATATGTTCCTTATTTCCATCTGAGACCTCATTAGAATGGCCTTTAACAGCCATATTTCCACCAACATTTTGTTCATGATTATTTTTGTATTGTCTAAGAAGATGGAAGCTTTACCTGTTGAGTCCTTATCAGGATTGGCTTTAACATCTCTATTTCTAGTAGGCACCTCTTCTGGCCTTTTCCATCACTCCATTCTTTTTTTTTGTTTTTAAAGATTTTATTTATTTGACAGAAATAAACACAGCCAGAGAGGGAACACAAGCATGGGGAATGAGAGAGGGAGAAGCAGGTTTTCAGCTGAGCAGGGAGCCCGATGTGGGACTCCATCCTGGATCTCCGGGATCATGACCTGAGCTGAAGGCAGTCACTTAACCAACTGAGCCACCATCCATCACTCAGTTCTAAAACTGCTTCCAAATTTTTAGGTTTACAACAGCATCCCAGTTGTCAGTAGCAGATTCTATATTAGTCAGCTGGACTATCAAAACAAAATATAGACTGGTAGCTTAATCAACAGAAATTTATCTTATCTCAGTTCTGAAGGCTGATAAGTCCAATATCAGTTTCTGGTGAGAGTTACCTTCCAGGCTTGCAGATTGCTGCTTTCCTTGTGTGTTCATGCCCTTGAAGAAAGCAAGCTCTCTCCTGTCTCTTATAAAGGCAATAATCTCATCACAAGAGTCCCACCCTCACCTCATCTAATTTGAATTACCTCCCAAAAGCCCCATCTCCAAATACCATCATATTGGAGGTTATGGCTTCAACATAGAATTTTGGAAGGATACCAATAATCAGTCCATAACAATTGGTATAGAAAAGACTAATAACACAATAGAAAAATGGCCATAGGATTTGCTTTCATAAATCTCAAAAAATACAAATGACTCAAAGAAATGAGAAAGTAGGTCACTTTATTTGTAATGAGGGAAGCATACTGAGATCCTATTTTCCACCTTGATGATTAGCCAAATTCAGGAAGTTTAATAACACCTTTTGTTCATAAGGTTGATAGGAAATAAGAACACTCATATTACTAGAGGAAGTGTAAGTTGATATAACCCTTCCACAGACAATTTGGTATTTGGTATTGTCTATCAAAATAAAGATGTATATACCCATAAATCCAGTATCCTGAAAATAAAATTGCATGCCTGGAGAAAATACATAGCAGAACTGCATATAATAACAAAAGATTGAAAGTATCCTACTTGCCCATCAATTGAGAACTGCTTGCGTAAAATGAAAATGCATGCATCCTTTATTTCTATATTGCACGGCTGCAAAGAAGTGAGTCAGATCTCTGTGTATTACTATGGAAGACTTCTGAGATGTATGGACAGTAGAAGACAAAACAAAAAAACAAAACAATATATACTGTGTGTAAATTGGGGTAATATGGATCTATATTTACATTTGCTTGCTGTGCTTAAAGAAAGAAGAAAACATAGACAAGAAAATAACAGCGATTTTTGTGTCTCCAGCAAATGGTTGAGGTTACAAATGGGTGAACAAGAGACAGAGACAAGAAGTATTTCTTTTGGCTCTGTACTTTTTTAAAAAATATTTTATTTATTTATTTGAGATAGAGAGAGCATGTAGAGGAGGAGCAGGGGGAGAGAATCTCAAGCAGACTCTCCACTGAGCAAACAGCCTGATGCAGGGCTTGATCCCACAACCCATGAGATCACAGCTGGAGCTGAAAAAAGAGTTGGAGGCATAACCAACTGAGCCAACCAGGTGCCCTGACAAGAGCATGTCTGACATGCATTCTCTAGCTTCTTGAGGGGTGGAAACATTTTCTTCAGTTCCTTTATGATTTTATCAGAACTACTGTGTGTCAAAATATAAAACTGGTATATAATATTTTATTTAATATCAAAAATCAGTAAACATTATTGAATGACTTGAAATCACATCCCAAGTAAAATTTAACACCATAAGCATATTTCATAATGTAGACACACCCTTTTAAAATAATACACTTATGTTGGCAGTATTTCTTTTAGATATCCTTTTGGAATATATAAATACATATATAAATACATCTGGAGGCCATATTAAGCTTCTCAGATTGATTTTGGCTCTTAGAGACGCATCTATGGTGTGATCTTGTGTAAGCATAGCCCAATCAACTTTGTACAATGATATGGACAACTTGGAAGTACAAAGAAGTGATACAACTAAAGAGAAGCCAAAAAGGGGTTGAGAAATTGGAATAGAAAAGTATGCATTCATAAAGACATTTCATTATTTAAAGCTTGGTGATGCTGAGGCAGTATTAGCATTTTCTTAATGAAGTCTTTATGACATATAGCAAAAGTTAAGACTGTTCGTGGTATTTGAGGAATATTAGGCTAGACTTTTCCAGAACACCAAAGACTCCCCAGGGAGTAAGTTAAAGACTGATTGGAGATACATTGACTTCTTCATGACCCTAGAGTTTCATTTCTTGAATTGCATAATATTAGAAACTACGAGTACCTAACTTGCACCGTGGGACCCACTGATAACTGGAGAGACCTGGCTTTCCACACAGTGGTGATGAGGCAGCAGACCTGGGAATGTCAAACTGTGGTGATGTGTGCTATGGGGAAAAATAAGAATCAGATTTATGGTGCCCTCTGCACTGCCTCAGGAATCTCCTTGTGTGCTTAAAGCTGTTCTTAGCATCTCTGAAACCATGCATTCTGTAGGAATGTCATTTTCTTCACTTCACTTATTCATCTTACAAAATTCTGTTTTGAGAGTTTGTTGGTATGTAGTGTCCAATGCAGTGAAATGCTATAACCTGAACTACTTCTTCTCTTTTCTTCTATGGAAGTAAGTCAGACGGTTTAACTCATTTGTATGCATTTTGAGTCAAATTCTCTTTGTATTTTTATGATGGCATAATAGCTATCAGAAACATTCCCATGGTGGCTGTGAGCACTATAGTAAGCAAAGTCTCAAAGAATGATTTCAGATTATGCTCTAAATGTGCACAAAAATAATTTTAAAAAACTATATCATTGACCTAATAGTCCATTCTTAGTCAGTTTGAAAATACAGAATGAATATCTAAAACCATCAACCATAGAAACATTTTGATAGGGCTAGGCTGATAATAAACTTGATATATTGGGATATGCAGTTGCATTTTCATTATAATATGTCTAAAATGTTAATAAAGATGTAGATATAAAATGGTATCAAAGCATTAAAGATGGGCACTATTCATTCTGCATGACTATATGCTTGCTTTCTTTTGATGGTATGATATATCTTAATCAAATTTATGACCTAGAGAAAGCATTAGAAAAAGATGAATGTATTCAAAAGCCAGGGATATTAGCTATGTATATTTCCATATTAGAAAGGAAAGGAAAAATATGTTCTATTTTACTTTACTAAGCATTGTACTTCATGGCAAAGAAATTACACAGGCTGTTACTGGAAGGTAGACAAATGCTTAATGATAATTGAATTGAACTGTTGCATTGCTGATACATTTATACTTAGATATAATTCATGGTTTCCAGGAACACTGCTTAATGAAATAAGAACATTATTGAATATTTACAATCTACTAAAGAAAAAAATCTAGAATAATTTAAATTTTGCATTGAAACTCGTAAAAAGGCAGATAAACTAACCTTTAAGAGAATCTTAAACTCTTCTGATTTCTTTTTATTGTTAATTACTACATTTCTTTATTCACCAAAACACATTCATTATCTTAAATTACTAATAAGATAAAGCATTAATAATAAATAAAAATCATCTATTCTTTCAGTTATCAAAGTTTGATTCAAATGTCGCATTTAGAGTAGCTTCTAGATGGCAACTTCCTTTGTGGCTTCTAATTTCCCACTAAAGTACCCATGAAGAGAGTATCAAAGATAAAAACTAACAACACAAAACTCAGAATTATAGACAATGTCTTTTAAAAATCTGGGCATAATTTTCATGATGTACACTTGACAGTTAATTTTTTTTAAATCATACTGTACTGATGCTCTGTCCCATGAATCAAAGAAACCCTGCCAATCTGGAAGATTAGTAAACTGGTAGGCATGGGGGATGCAGAGAAGGTCAGAAATTAACTGGTACTAACAGTGGTACATTATGGTACAATATTTTGGGATGGTACATTGGTTCATTCTTCATTGTATATCTACTGATGTTGGGTTAATAGTTAAAAGGAAGGCAGTCTTCTATTTTATTTTAAGGGTTTCCTAACTTTTCTAACTCTCTTCATTTCCCTATCCATCTACAGAATGCAACACACAGAAGATGGGTTGTGTAATGCATTGAATGAAGGCCCTCCCAAATATATTTTACATTTACTCGAGCCCAGTTTGTTCTCTAATTTTATTCCCCTTAGACTTTAGTGTAGATACAAATAACATGGATTTGGATTTAGTATCCAGGGTGAATCTTGTGATGGTGCATTTTTAACAAGCTCCCAGGTGTTGCAGATCCTGCTGGCTCACAGCTACATTTTGTTTAGGGAGAAAATGAATTCCCTTTTTAATGTCATTCTGCTATTCCCCAATATTTACATAATTTGCTTTCCAACATTTCCAATCCTGAATATATTTATCTGGGCACTATACTGTATTCATTGACAATATCTGGCAAAATTCTACGTTAGCATAAAGTCAGTCAAAACATGACTGCTTTGTAAATTTTTATTTAAAATGATTTTATATATATGTATTATATATAAGGTTTCTGGATCAGAGACTAGCTGTTTACAACAGTTCCCCCTTTACTGCGGTTTTGCTTTCTAAGGCTTTAGTCACCTGTGGTCAACCACAATTTTCTCTGTCCATTACCCTGTGGAATAGAAATAAGTGGCTCTAGAAGAGACGGATCTGTAAATCTCCCCTGGGAAATTCACCATCCCTGGCTTCTAAGGCATGGTTGTCATTCAGTCATCCTTTAACACAGATTGCCAATGATTTTGATCAGAAAGCTCTGGCATTACAGATATGTGAAAATACCCGTGAAACAATAATTCCCCAAACATAGATGTTTGTTTTCATTTCATCTTTGGGACATCAGGCATTTTAGGTTTCAGAATAATACTTATTGAATAACATATTATCATCTGTTTTACCTATCTGTACTTTCTCTTTATTTCCTTCTTTCCATTTATTTTCTCCATTTCCTTTCCACTGAATGTCCATAGCAAACCATTCTAAATTGTTTAATGTATATCTTTGCTTGTGCGTGTCCCTGTAATGTTTTAAATGTATGTTTTTGTTTTGTTTTGTTTTGTTCTGTTTTGTTTTGTTTTAAGCACACCCATGCCCAAGGGGAGCCCAGTGCGGGGCTTGAACTCACGACCCTGTGATCAAGACCTGAGGTGAGATCAAGCCATACGCTTAACTGACTGAGCCACCCAGGTGCCCCTAAATGTATGGCTTTTTATTTATTTTTTTTTAATTTTATTTATTTATTAGAGAGAGGGAGCAAGAGAGGAAGAGAGTACAAGGAGGGAGAGCAGCCAAGGGAAAGGGAGAAGCAGGCTCCCCGTGGGACCTGGGGATTATGACCTGAGCCAAAGGCAGATGCTTTAAGACTAAGCCACCCAGGCGTCCCTAAAGGTTTGTCTTTTTAAAGTGTAATTCAGGGGCGCCTGGGTGGCTCAGTGGGTTAAGCGACTGCCTTCGGCTCAGGTCATGATCCCAGAGACCTGGGATCGAGCCCCACATCGAGCCCCACATCGAGCCCCACATCGAGCCCCACATCGGGCTCCCTGCTCGGCAGGAAGCCTGCTTCTCCCTCTCTCACTCCCCTTGCTTGTGTTCCCTCTCTGGCTGTGTTTCTCTCTGTCAAATAAATAAAATCTTTAAAAAAAAAAATAAAAATAAAAAAGTGTAATTCAAGGGCGTGAGGGTGGCTCAGTCATCGGGCATCTGCCTTTGGCTCAAGTCATGATTCCAGGGTCCTGGTTTGGAGTCCCAAGTTGGCTGCTTGTTGCACAGGGAACCTGTTTCTCTCTCTCTCACTCCCCCTGCTTGTGTTCCCTCTCTAGCTGTGCTTTTCTCTGTTAAATAAATAAATAAAATCGTTTTTAAAAAATACAGTATAAATAAAGTGGAATGTAAAAATCTTCAGTGTACAGTTCAGTGGGTTTTCACAAATGCATATACCCTTAGGAATATTCCTCTGTCAAAATATAGAATATTTACATCAATACAAAAAAAAAAAACAGTTGTATTCTTTCTCAGTTAATACTTGGTGAACCAGCCAGTCCTTCCCATAGGCAGAGACAACTGCTGTTCTGATTTTTAAGGTCATTGATCAGTTTTGTGTGTTCTAATATTTCATTTGAAGAAGTAAGCTCTTATGTCAACACAGAGCTGTTGAGATTCATTTGTGTCATTACACTTACCAACAGTGTGCTCATTTCTAAAATATAGTAGTGTTTTATTATATAAATACACAAACATTTGTTTATCTGATTTCCTCTTAAGGAATATTTGGATTGTTTAGGTTTGGGGCTTTATGGAAAAATGTAAAAACATTCTTATTCATATACTATTTCAATTAAATGCACAATAGTAAAATTTCTGGGTCATAGAGTAAATATATGATGACCTCATAAGAGTTATAAGAATTCCCTTTGTTCTACATCCTCCACAATAGTTGATACTGTCTCTTTTCCCTTTATTCTAGCCTTTCCAAAGTATGTGAATGGACTAAAAATATAAGTACTTTATTGGCTATTTTGAGGATAATTTACATCTTAACAATTCTAAAATACTCTATTAAAAATAAGGAATGTTATTCTTTTAATTTATATAAATTGTTTTGTCTTTTAATTAGTCGTCAAAGTTCTTTTTTTCATTCCAGAGAGTACTTTGTGATCTTAGTTCATGGCTAAACATTTTAAATTTGTTACTATGTGGGTGACATCTTAAGTTTTATTACGTTATTACATACATGTCACTGACATACAGAAAGGTTTGCAATTGACAAACTTGTAAGAACTCAAATAATCTATTTTTCTCCACATTGTTAGTTATGTTATATTTAAATATGGGCGTTTTTTTTCCTTCAATTACAATGATCACATCTATTTTTTTTCCATTTCTTGAATCTACCCACAAAGTACAGCAGAACTATCTCTAATTAGTAGGATTACTAATAAGCATGATTTATTTGATTTCAAAAGGGTTAATAATAAGCATCAATTTTATTTCAGAATGTAATCCTTGGGGACCCTGAGTGACTCAGTTTGTTGAGACTCTGACTCTTGATTTCAGCCCATAGGATGGAGCCCATGTCAGGCTCAGTGCTAAGGGCAGAGTCTGCTTGTCCCTCTCTCTCTGCTTCTCCCCCTGCTTGTGCTCTCTCTCATATGGGTAAATAAAATCTTTTTTTTTTTTTTACAAAAGGCAATCCTCTAAAGTTTCACCAATAATAATTATGATTAATACAATTTTCACCAATAATTATGATAGATACTTTAGAATTTTGGCATACGATCATTACTAAATTATGGAAGTTTCTTCTATTTCTTTTTTTTTTAAAGATCTTATATTTATTTATTTTAGAGAGAAAGCAAACACAAGTGGTGAGAGGGAGAAGGGGCAGAGGCAAAGGGAGAAAGAGAATCCCAAGTACACTCCACACTAACCTGGAGCCTGATCTTGGGCTCCATCTTAGGACCTGAGATCTTTTAAAAACTGAAATCAAGAGTTGAGGGCTTAGGGCACCTGGGTGGCTCAGTCACTGGGCTCCTGCCTTCAATTCAGGTCATGATTCTGGGATCAAGCCTCACATTAGCCTCCTGCCCAGTGGGAAGCCTACTTCTCCCTCTCTCACTCCTCCTGCTTGTGTTCCCTCTCTAGCCATATTTTTCTATCAAATAAATAAATAAAATATATAAAAAAAAACCACACTGAGATACTACCTTACACCAGTCAGAATGGCCAAAATTAACAAGTCAGGA